>JAECUM010020929.1:0-44105 GCA_016617855.1 Megalonaias nervosa
TTACATTATTGTAAATTCAAGTTAGTAAAAATGCTTAATCAACAAACCCTTAATCAATTTTTAAAAAATACTTTAATAAAGTTCACAATAATGGCACTCTGAAAGATTTCTAAATTCATTTGTAACAACCCCTGTACCATGTACATGAGGGCAAATGCACATGTGTGTTCAGATCATACTGTTCGACCTAATTTCTTTGATGTGAATTAAACATTACCGTAACTATTCATACATCACATTAAAATGAATAAAATTACAGACATTGCTCCTTTATAGTTGGTGTATGAACTACACCCTTGTTTCCAACCTCAACACAGACATGTGAGTGCATCGATTTCTAGAAGGAGTGATTTTCATAATGTTACCGCTTCCTTTATATAGCTTCATTTCAACAGTCCATTGATATGATTGCGAATTTTTGGTTTTTTTATTTGTCTATATACTTGTAGTAATTTTAAGTATTGGCTTGATAGAAAAAGCTGCGCTTCTTTTTTCCGTATATTCACAAATGCAAGTCAAGTCAGAAAACAACTTTGACCATACGGCGCTTCTCGCAAATTCCACAACATAGCATTGTCCCATACGTTTCTGACCTACATAATTTTAAATTTAAATCTCAAATAACATAATACCTAAGCTTTGCTTTCTATGAATTGTATTTTTTTTTTCTAAATATATTTGCACGATGATTTACAAAAACAGACAATCGAATAACTTTAAACAGGTACTTCAACACCCAGCGATGTATTTCCCCGTTACTGGTTAACTTACAGTTTCAAACTAATTTTATGACAAAATAGTGTACAAGAGGCAGTTAAAATATTCAGATCACCGATTCTGTTCTTAAAACACAAAATTGTTATTAACATACCATTGTTGAAGTTTCGAAACACAAGTTTGTATGTTTTTATCATTAAGGATAACATGCGGAAATCAGGCAGTGATAGTTGCTAACCAACTCCGGAAAGGGTTGATGGTCAATCAGCTATCAAAACACATGCCTGTGAATGTGCAAGAGTTTGTTTGCCAACGTAATTGACAACAAAACTAGGCCTAGCTAATGATGGCTTGATGCATACATTTCGCTACAACACAACACTGGAACTAACCTGGCTAAGGCGAGGGGGCATCTCAAAAAGATATGGTCGGTCAATGTATCTAAAAAAAAAAATCACAGGGCAAAGTCGTTTGCGCTTTCCTAACAGAAGAAGGCGAAGTTTACATATTTTAGGCGACTTTGTCGCTCACTTCGCCTGGTAGCGTGACCCCTGTGACTGAAGTGTATTCCTCATGGAATTTCTGCATCTGGGCCACTAGCCTAATAAGTGCACCAAACAAATGGGCCATCTGGACCACTAGTCTAATAAGTGTACCAAGCAAAAGACACATCTGGACCACTAGTCTAATAAGTGTACCAAGCAAAAGGCACATCAGGACCACTAGTCTATTAAGTGTACCAAGCAAAAGGCACATCAGGACCACTAGCCTAACAAGTGTACCAAGCAAAAGGCACATCTGGACCACTAGTCTAACATGTGTACCAAGCAAAAGGCACATTTGAACCATTAGTCTAATGAGTATACCAAATTTCATTTAAATATTTTAAACATATCTTGCAGTTTTGCTACCAGAATAAAAGTCCAGCTAAAGGATGACAAACAAATGGACAAAAAGGAAACATTTATTATTAATATTTATTATGTTGCCCCAAGAACACTTACCAGATTAAACATTAGAAAATTATCATTGCTACCTCTCAAATCCAAGCTTCTAGAAAAGCCCAAAACAAACCATATAGACTATATGGGAAGAAACTGCAACATGTTATAAATACTTCCCCTTACCATACCAGGTGGCTACCATTATACCAGATGTTCTTCAGTTTAAGCTCAAGTGAAACATCATGGAGGATGCTCACACTTGCTGGAAAGTCCTGGAGTTCTTCATGATAATGTGATCAATTAAGTATTCTCAGACATGCACAGTTTTTTGATAACAATTTCCATTCTCCATCCAACACATTAACCGATCACATTAAAAGTTAGGAGAATATGTAATTGGAGAAGGGCATGCATGACCATCCAACCTACACCATGGTACTCTTCTTCTGAGATATGACTTAGGTCACTAGGTAAAGGTTTTACTATTCTAAGACTAGGTAGCACAACAAAGTGTCATGTAACTGTGACATCAAAAGGAGAAATCCTTGATAATAATAGGAACCAACTTCTTATCCTTGATGATCCAATCAAAGAAGTTAACTACCTGAGAAACTCTTGAGGCTCATAAGCAAACAGTGTTATTGTCTGTGCACAAGCCTGTAAAAATTTGCCACTTGCCCTCATGTTTTGAAAGTGCCAGGCATGAAAGAGGAGCCTGTCCTGACAATTATGGAAAGCCTGTGACCTGGGCTGCAGGTTGGGCATATCTGGGAAACATTTAACACTAGGCTGAGAGATCACTAAATATGGATTTATTATTCTGCCAGGAGTAATCAAAATCATTTTAAACGTCTGACCCCTTATTTTCGTAACAGTTAGAAGGAAGGCAGTCACAAAACAGGTCACAAATGACTGCCAGAGCATCCACTGTCCAGGTTTCTGAGCAAAGGTCTAGTAAGGTAAAGATGGGCACTGCGGCTTGTGGTTTCACCTCTTCACAAAGAGATCCATCACTGGTTGAACCCCAGAGTCTACAAATCTTCTGAATTATTGATGGATATGGAGCCCACTCAATATGAAGAGTCTGGCCCTCAACAAAAAATCATCCAGGACAGCCTGCTGAGAATTTGTCCGATCTGAACAGTGATATAAGAAGAATTGTTCAGCTGGTTTTGCGGATTAACTGATGAGTGATGAACTAGCTGGCTGGCTAGAAGCCATCACAGTGGCAGATAACAATGATTGCTAATGGACCTGGTTAAATGAATTGGCAAGCTTGGAATAAAACCCCATGCACCCTGACTTATGGGCACTCTCTGGCCCTGCTCAGGCAGGGAGAGGGGACCTACACCCACTAGCCTGCCAAAAGGTGGGAACAAACTCTTCCCTCATGTCAAAGTCCACTGTTGAGAGTGGGAAGAAAGCTGGGACATAAAATCCCTTAAAGCCAGCATCTGCAATTTTGTCCCATGAACAAGGCATCTCATCTGCAGCTGATTCACCAACTGCAGTGGCTGAAACATTAGTGCATCCAAGGCATGCCACCTTTCTGCCTTTAGTGACAGTTACCAAAAGTAAAATCCTAGCAATCTTGGCAGGGGAAGGGGACATCATGCCACCACCCAAACTCAGGACATCAATGATCTTTGATTTTGTCTTTGCACTTCTAACTGTGCTATTCAAACTCTTGTGTAAGACAGTGGACTATGTCCACTCTGAGATTACATGGCACAGATAAAATACACTTAGTGCAAACATGGCACAAATCACATGTCCTTTGCAACAATGAAAAAAAATCTTCCTATATTTGGTCATTCATCCACTCTGGGACACGTGGCTGAAATGAAATTTGGTCAGCACTGGCAGTGACCATTACATAAACACATAAAAACTGAGCTCTGACTATACCACATGTAACTATAAAGTCAGAGATAAAGTCTGCCAAAGGCAAAATGCATGCAAAATACCAGAGAAAATTCAAAGAAAAAGTTATCAATGCTTCAAGTAACCTCAAATTTAAAAATCTATATTGACTTTATTGGCAAATGGATGAAAATCTGATGAATACACAAGCAAATGGCAACAAGATGTTGAGAGTATTCTAGCACAAGCTTGAACTCACGAACTTAAAGTATATGGTTAGGGTGATAGTTATAACTGTATCTTGGAAGAATTTCTTCCTGTAGAAGCTATTTTTAGAGTCTAAATGGCATACAGATGGGAAAGATATTTTTCTGGAGGGTTAGATATTGGAAGCAAATTCCTGATGTTAATGTGATCATTTGAAAAAAAATAAAACATTAAAAATACTGAATTGGTCAGATGCCATTCAGAAGTCATTTAAGGATTTCCTACTTTTAGTAATGGTGGCCATATTTTGATGGCAGATCAGCATCATCTGCACAAATCCCAAGTTCTTCATGCCAGGATATGCTTCCATCTTAATTTGGTGGTCAATATCTGCTGAATAAGTTTCTTTTAAGAAGTTGTTTACAAGTTTTGTATAATGATGGCCATATTGTAGAATGAATTAATATCAATTCAACAAATTTTACAGAAATATATACTGGAACGCTAAATGCAAAATCATGTGCAACTAGTTTAGTGACTATTAAAAGCCTGTAAACAGCATTTGTGAATAGACAACAAACGAAAGTTGAAATACCATACCATTAGCTCCCTTGGACTTGCAGCCTGGTGACTCAACAAAAAAACTCTTTATTCAATTTTGATCATTTGCAAAAAATGATCAGTGTAGATCCAAAATTTATTCAGCACTCAATAATCACTCTTTCTCTCTCTCCAATTTTCACTCATAGACAGTTACTTCAAAAGGGTTACAAGAATAACACAAAACCATTCTAACATAATGTACCAATAGTAACAGTATGTGTGCCAAAGCTTTGAACTAGACTCTCTAAACAAAAATGATGCTTCAAATAAATGTAAACATGAAATGAGAACAAACTATTTTAGTTTTAATTTATAAGTACTTCGTGGAAATGAATATGCTGTACATGTGAGAAATCCATGTCGATTTTCAGAAGTACTTTTAATTCCAATATCATTTGTACACTCTTTTTCGTTGTTACAGCATTTCTATGTCAACACACTGTGAACATCATTACCCTTCTAAAAACATACTGATTTCCTCCAAAAGTACATGGCTACCTCCTAACATCATGGTATATGAAACATGGTAATGATGTTTAAACTTGATCCTTTCCTTAACTGTCACTGCAATTACAAGTTATAGGAATAGGGATTTTCTGTGGGAGATACAACTTTCCTCAAAGATCCTCACTACACAGTCAACAGTGTCCTGTCATTTTGTTTGCATAGCATGGCAACCCTCAACACAATTAAATGACCTGATTTAATTCATGACAGATAATGGCTGCTATCTGCAAATCAGCATTTCCATTTCGAGTGGAAGGATTTTGCTTGCCAGCAGTCTTACACCACTCACAAACTGCTTTTAATGTACCATCTTAATTCACTTTTTTAAGCCATGAGAACTGGTTCTCCCACTCAGGTCTCTAAGTTCTGATGGTCTCAGTTCTGCCATTTTTGTCAGCATTCTACTCCATAGACAAGATAGAGTCAGCATTTAATATACATTCTGAGTTTGCATTCTCTTTGTTGTCTTCACTTGTGCTCTCACTTTTGTCTTGTTTTTGCCTTTTATTAGCATTTGTGTCATTTTCATTGCAAGTCCATTTCCCAAAACAAAAAACAAGAAGATTTAACTGACACATTTTTATGAGTCAAAGTACTTTTCCACCCTCTTTTAAATAGGTTATACTTATACTGTATTGCCCAGTATAAATCATGCTATTAAAGTAGCATTTATTATTATTATTATTATTATTAAAGAATGGACAGTACTGTCCAACCTTAACTCTGAGAAAGCAATGATTACTTTCAGTATAAGTGCCACCAATTTCAAGACTGTTACAACAATAAAGGACATATCTGTGGAACAACTGCAAGTGCTTAAACACATTCAATAGAACATCTGTGATGACATCAGAGAAGGATTAACTGTTAACTGGTCACACCTGCTTCATGCCTCTTCAACTAAGTCCTGCCATTAGCTCTTCTGCAGATCAGCCATGGCTGACCACAAATATACCAAGGGGAGTGCCACAGGAGAAAATAAAGCACTTCACACAGACCAATTACACAGAGTGATGGTGCATCCTCTGAGAATAGCATGTGTCTTTAAACTGCTTAGGTCCTTTTAGGACCCTTGATTTCAATGGGTACTTTACTCCCTGGTCTGGAACTAATTATATTTTGTAAAATTCAATGAGGTAATTTGTGAACATTGCAAAACACAAACTTCACACCTGTTTACCCATACATTTGCTTGTCAGTATTTTAAGCAATGTCTCTCAGTATTTTTAGAAGGCAGTCAGTATTTTCATTCAGTGTTTCTAACATCTTAACGCAACACACATCACCTGTGAAACAACACACAAATAGTAGACACTATCAATACACTATAATTACCATTATGTAATATTGCACACATACTGACTACACAATATTCTGTAAATAACTTCTAGTTTGTTAAGACGCTGGCATTCAGGCAATTCTGTGTTACAAGGCAAAATCTACAGAAATTGAACACCACTGACTTAAAAATCCTGTTTATATTATAGTGATAAAAACCAAAAGAATACCTCCACACACCCAAATTCATTCTGTTATTTACCTCCGTTACTTTCTCTAGAAAATTTGTTTTCTCAGCTTCACACATATCCTTAACATTTTAAATAAAGTCAATTCTCTACAATTTACATGGTTAAGGAAGACTTGATATAAAACATTATGACATTGTTGCTATCCATCCACTCAGAAAATAATAACTTCATCTAGATAGGTGAAGGAAATCTTGTTTATTTCATAAAATCTAGTATCAGCTTGTCAACATTTACTAGAATGGAAATGAGTTTCATATATTATTTTGTACAAAGTTTGTCAACAATATCAAACTGATCCACTTGGAATTAATATTTTAATGAAGGCTTAGTCTATGGGTTTTTAATGGCAACATAATAGGCACCCTTTATCCTATCCAGCTGGTCATCTGTCCACTCTTTGGTAAAATTCTTTGGCTTTAACTTCAGGACCAATAGAGCCTCAATGGTCTGATTGGCTAGTGAGGATCTCTGATCTGTAACATTTTAACTTGTCAGCTGTGCTCAATGACAAATTCATATTTACGATCAACTCGTACAGAATCGCCTTGGCACGTGTTATTTACTTTTGAAGTATGTGTTGATCACTGACTTCCTTTCCTTTCATCATTGACAAAATATTTATATTTCCCTTTACTAAAGATTCCAATTTTGCATGATTTTCCGATTCCACATGCTGTGAAGTCATTCCTTCCACCATGTGCACAGGAAAAGTCTAAGTTGCAAACAGTGCAGAACACCAAATGTTTTCCTTTTGACAATGGTTTAAGGCATGGCCACAGAGTATTATAAACTGGTAGAAAATGATGCTCTCTATGTTTAGACTTTCCATTTTCATCATCAGTTTCGTGCTGAAACTTTCTTGTCGGCGGCATTTTCTTTATTTAAACAACCGGATGTTGAGAATGTTAAAATCAGTGATGTGGCACAGACTGCGGATGCAGACGCGGGCCGAAGAGATGATACAATGAAAGGAAACAGAATAAAAAATGGCTTAAAAATTAATTTAAAAAACTTACTAAATAAATGCAATCTCAAATCGTATTTTCATATCAATGACCGTATGACCGTACGGATGGGCTTTATTCCGTATAAATACGGTAAAATACGGATGGGTAAACAGGTCTGAAACTTATGATACCAGTCTGGGTCTTAATCATCAAGATGATAATAATAATAATAATAATAATAATAATAATAATAATGTGGAATTGATACAGTGCCTAATCTTGAAAAGCGCTAAGTGCTTGGGTAATTCATTCTACATAGCTGGGCCCTGGTATGCAAAAGAATGTTGTCCATATGACTTCGTTTTAATATATTTTAAGATGTTCATTTTAACATGGTAACCATGCCTTTTAGAATGTGTAAAATGGCTTAGCGACCAAGACTAATTCAGGGTGCATTCGATTTTCTGGCTCTATTAAAGTGAGTGTTCTCAAGTACAATCATTTCAAACATGCATGGATCATCCAGAACTTGTTCTGAAACACCTGGTGATACTAATCTACTGCACTATTATTAAACATGGATAATGCTTGCTGTAGGAACAATACATTGACAGCTCTGGACCAAAAGAAATTTTAATGCATTAATAAATTTACATGCATTTTCAGTCAATTTGTCTGACTAAAATAAACATATACTCTTCTCATATAACCCAGTCACCATGTTGAAGCAGGCGATACAAGCTGAGAACTACATTTGAAAAATAAATAATTTCAGTCCTCAAAAATGTTTTCACCACTAAAAGACTCGATGTTAAAAATACATTTCATTTTTAGTTGATTTTGTAGAGAGAACAAATCTTACATGAATATGAATGTGGTAAATCCAAGTAAAATTGCTGGATAAAATGACCGATCCCAACTGATGAGGTGATTAAGTGGTAGCAATACTTCACGCCATCCCTGAAGGTCAAGCTTCAGCTTTGAAAGTGAATCAAGTTGTCTCTGTAAAAACACAAAATATATGATTATAACACTTGCTAGACTCATCTGATAATGACACAGCTCCTGCAGTAGGATAGTTTTCACACTGATATTTTAAAGTAATCCATTATTTACCTTCTGTGGTGAATTTCACACTTATTCCCTTAGAGCAGTCTTCAAGATTGGGATATAAATGCATTGTTTGATGACATAATGTCAAAAAAGTACCTTCAGGTTTGGATTGTGATGTACCTCAAACGCTAAGTAAGAATTTCTGACTCTTTGTGTGAAGGAAATGTTTTTCATGAATCATTTGTCCCAAAGAAAAATCAACCAGCCTTGAAAAGTTGTTTTTTTAATCATCTCAGAAAATCAACAGACCCTTGGAAAAGTAACTCTTTGAGGAAAAGCAGTCCAGTTTAAGAATTAGACAGACGCCAGGAGCGGGGCTATCCCATTGGGGTGAAACTATTCACCATTGATAGTTTGGTTACTTTGGTACACATCAATAAAAACTTTACAGAATCAAAATAAACACTGATTATTTTATACAAGTTACATTTACTCTTCAATAGGCATATATATATATATATATATATATATATATATATATATATATATATATATATATATATATATATATACACACACTCACAAACATATTTATATATATTTCATAATAAATAGTTATTTTCTTCTTTATTCTTTAAACTGAAGATTTATTAGTCAGCAATAGCAGCATAAGATACAATCTGAACTAAAATGATAAAAATGAATCTGAAAGGCAGTATACTGCAGCATCACTAATTTTCATGGAGAAATCAATTTTTGTGAATTATTGCATGCTGGTACTCACAAATGTTTATCAAGAAAATAATCCTGAAATTGTTCAATTAAACAACACCAACATTCTCTTCACATACAATTACAGATCTTTCACTTTTTTTTGCATGAGCTGCAATTATCCATTCAGAAATGATCAGCTCGACTGATGAAATTCTAAATCTGGTGATTAACTTTGGTTTGTACATGAGACAGGCTCAAACAAAGGAGTGATTCCATTGTTTCCCAATTTAGTTAGCATCTTCACACACTGATGGACTATCAAGACATCAAATGTTAACACTACTTGCTAACTGCATTGAGTAAAGGGCAACTGGTCGCATTTGGTTTGCATATGGAATGATGACATTATTCAAACCGATGGAGATTTAAGTTGAATTTGACCGCTCTTAAACCACCATGTTTGATTTGAGCTAATACAAGTATTGTTTTAATCACTGAAATGACCAACATATTTTGGCATAGTTTTGTTCTTTTGTATTCTTTATTTGGGGTTAATCCACAAATTAAATACCTGCAAATATATGCAAACTTTGACAGGCAAAACCATGAATTTAAGAATCCATGTAAATGTCTTCTTTTTTTTTTTCTTTTTTTTTTACAAAACCACAAATAATGAGAGCCATGAAAATAAATGATACTACAGTAATTCTGAATAGGTGAAGACAATTGTTTATTTGCATCTAACCAGTAAGTCCAAGTTACAAACTCCACTATCAGCTATAAAGTCAAAATAAAAATAAGCTAGTGGATTTCAGTTATGACTGCCATAAAGGGAACAAACAACAGTCACATGTAATGTCATCAAAAATAATGCAGGTCTTAATGGTTAAATGCTTGTTGTTTTTGTTTTTTGCACATTCTCAACCTGCCAGTACCTGGTGAACTTGAGAACGTGGTGTATTATGTTATTTCTTCTTACTATCATATTAAGTGCCTATTTAAGCTGGAATAACTCATCTGTAACCTGATTATTTCATTTGCTACCATAAATGTTTTACAGTGAGAAAAATAAATAAAAATAAACAGAACTCATCAAGTCTCTATTCAACCTATGTATCCTTGAACCCCACTTATTAAGGAATATTTATCTCATCTCCAAAACCATAAATTTAAGAATTTGCTCCATGAATGTAAGGAACACTAGTAAATAAGTTGGGTAATATCATTTGTTCAGTGCTGAACTTAAAGGTAAAAAGTATGACAAATCTTACATGTCAAAGTACAAGATATCATATATGTGTATGTTATAAATGTCTGAATTTTTCTTGTACACTGCTACCATAGTAATGCACTGCAAATTTGATCAAAAAATACAATTATTTAATTCTTGAGATTACTTTTTTCCATACAAAAAACGTATTCATTCTTTGCTGAAGGTAAAACACGTATGGGCCCATATAAGTTAAATGACTTGGATTCTACCTACCCTACAAGACAGGCAAAGAATGAAGTCACAATGAAGTTACTGAGGGGTTAGCTCTCTTACCCAATGTATTGCAAAATCAATAAGACATAAATGCCAGATTAAAGCCAAATCTTTTCCCAACTACTTAACTAATAACACTGTAGAAAAACGAGTAACAAATAACAAAATGTTTCTTAGTTGAGAATTGTAGAACAGAACAATTTATACATTCTTTCTTTGTAAAATCATTTGTGGACTGGAATTAGTGACAGTGTTGTGTGTACGTCAGCAATAGAGAGCTTCCAGAGACCACTTGAACAGTTCTCCTAACTCTTTATTGTCTCTCTCTCTCTCTCTCAACCAGATCAATTTTATGCCTTAACTGGCCTAGCTATGATGTCATAGCCTCAACTTGATTTATTGTGGTTGAGGCTACGAACTGATCCCATATCATGTAATGGAGCAAAATAAAATCATCACTAAAGTCAGAAAAACAAACAGTGTAGAAATCTACTACATAAGTATAATCATGTTGTGAAAGAAATTTGGCTTATTATAAATTTATTAAGCCCTAACACGATAAAATAAATTGGCATGGTTACGCTTAACTCACCGTGTCCGCCATGACAGATAACGCAAGGCTCTCGCCATGACCCCTCTTCTAAATATGGCTTGCCTTACCATATTTGGATATTCTACGTTATGTTATTAATTGTTGAATTGCATTAATAGTGGAAACAAGTTTTTGTTGAGAAAAGGCAAAGTCAGTGACTTTCCAAATCCAGTGGGTAGCAGGACAAACACATCTTTTTTATCAATCAAGTGGAGAATAATGGCTTCTTGGTGGAATTTCAAAGTCACCGATAAACCATATGTACTTTTAATGTGCAGAATTTCTCAAACCGCGCCATAGTTTTACTACCATCTGTTTACATTTCCAAATAAGGCCTCAATGTCCTTATATGGCACACAAACAAACAAGGCTGAGAACAGAAGTAGTCATTATTTTAACTAATATGGCGGACGATCTAAACAAACATATCGGATAAGAAAGGTAAACGAGATTTTACAACTATTTCTACAATGATTTGCAATAATTCCGGTATTAAATATGAGGATTACTCAATTTATTTCATTATATGCAAGGAACATGTTCAAAATTGTTTATATTAGGTTTAAAAAAGTGCCGGGTGTGAATCACACCCGGCTTGCTCCACTGACACACATAGGCTCATGTTAGTACCCCGTCCATGAGGTAGGAGTAGTGGTACTAATATTAGTACTATAACTGGTCCTGCTCTGTATACATTCTGATTCATATGATATGTCGATGCTCAAGACACAGTGAAACACAAAGGGTGGTCATATTGTACATCTTTTTACTGGTTTTACTATGTACGTTAGTTTTCCATTTCATTCGGGATAAAATGAGCAAAGGTAACTCCAAACGTCAAAAGAGTATTTGTTTTCTTCACATCTCAGTGTGACTCTGTTAGGCTCAAGCGCTTAAATACTACGACCATCGGGTACTTCCGTGATATAACACCACCCACCACCCACCAGCACCTTTATGAATTTAAAAGAAAAGTAATCAAACTTAAGTTTGCCAAGAAAACACAATCAAGGCTTACTCTGCCGAAAGAAGAAAAGGCTTGGAAGTTGGAACTTTCACTATATAACTGCGAACTTTTATCGAGAGATTGCTGCAGTGAGTTTTACCCAAATATCAAAATGAAAATGCGTTTTAAGTTTTTCATTACATCATAACGATTAACAATAATGAGATTTCTCTTTTTTTTTTTTTTACTCTGTCATCGTCAATCCGCTGGCTACTGACTTCTGCCATCGTTTCTGATTCTTCGAAATGAACTAAGAAATCTTTGAATTGCGAAATTATGATCAGTATCTCATTCAGATCCAACGGAAAAATAGCAAGACAATCCGAATAAGTGCATGTGCACAAAACTCAAATCGAAGTAGGGCGCAAGCGCGAGCAGATATTCGATACACAGCAGCAAGGGAATTTGACTCTCTTTTTTTCTTCTTTTCTTGGTCTGCTTTATCTACGCATACAACTTATTCATTTCATTTATTGATTTATAATTTTCAACTCGACTGTAACCAGTTTTTTTATTTGTTGGATTATTGGTATTTATGGTACTTATCTAGGTCAAAGCCTTCTACACCCATGATTTTTTTTCATTAAGGATTTTTGCATCAGTGTGTGCAACGATTTTACCACTTTCCACTCCAATGGCCTAGTGGTTAGAGCGTCCGCCTCGGATGCGGGAGGTCGTGGGTTAGAACCCAGGCCGAGTCATTCCAAAGACTTATAAAAATGGTACTAACAGCTGCCTCCTTAGGCGCTCAGTTAGTGTTAGGACTGGTCGGCCTGGTGTCAGGATAATGTAACTGGGTGGGACATCATGCTACATGTCTGCGGCATGATGTCTCATTGCTAGATATCACTATAAACTACCACACTGCAGACATCGTAGCGATATGACTGAAAAATTGGTAAAGCTACGTAAAAAATCCAAATCTCACACACACACACACACACACACACACACACACTTTCCTCTTGCATGGGCGCCTCTTGTTAACTTCGCTTGGCGTGTACTCACGTGTGATGTGAGAACAGAGTTAATGGGGTACCCCAAACAAACCGCTATTATCATACTAGTCAATTATAAAAAAAAATACGAGTGATGATCATGGTTCCAAATGTCAAAACAATACGAGTGTTGCCCATTACTGTAGTTCTTAATACAAGGGAAACAGTAACTCGATTTTCACTCCCTGTAAATCAGAGTTGTTAATGCCTCGGTTCCGAAACTGCACACGAAGTCGTTGGTGGTCTTCCATTTCCGCCAATACGGTGTCGAACTCGGGAATGTCATTCGTTTTCTCCTTTTTAACCATCGAACACATCTTGGCAATTCTATTGGCTTTGTGTCGCCGCGAAAATTCTGAATAGACACGTACTCGCGAATGCAGCCGTAGCGAAACTATTTTACCAGTACCGCCTTTTTACTCCAGTTGCTATCGATATACCTCCGGCAAGAAATGCAATTGGTTTACTTATGATAGTTGCTGTGTTTAGTATTCCAGCAACACCAAGGCCAGCGTTGGTCGCGGCGGTGATTCCAAAAAATAACATCTACAGTCACTCTCGCGCGTTTGTATTTTACGAGTAGCAAGGTTCTCTTGGCGATTTGATCTCGCAGTTGTTCCGCGTCGATATTTTTTTCCGCGTGGGAAAGTTTCTATCATAGTTCCTCTATTAATAATGTGATCGCGATGAATAATTTCTCCATAGGCTGACTTTCTTCAGGTGCAACACGAACGCACCCTTCTTACCAATTACCCCTTTTTATTGGTACAACTGTCACACAATCATAGAAAAAAAAAATCTACTTTGGGATGATTTAAATATCCGGCATTTGCGCGCTCTAGGGGTCTGACATTACTTTCATATAGAACCATATTGTTTACACCCCTGAATAGTTTCTGAAACGATCGTTCTCGTTTTTTGTGCAAAAACTGTTTACACAGACAAGTGAATCATTGTTAAATAATAGTCGAGATTTTTTTCTTCTTGGTCGAGTCGATGTTGGTGCAACGCAATCAACGGTGAATGCAGCCGGATTGGATTTGTCAGTGATCTCCACTTCCTCGTTGTAGAAACAATCCCTGAGTAGTCTGAGACCAAGAGTTCTCGCGTACTAATCCAATGATTCCAAGCTGGCTTCGGGTTATTATTGATATATCAGGCAGGCGGTCCCAACTACTAATTTCTATTTGACTCTTAACAAGATGATATTTTAGTGTAAACGAAGGTTGATTAACACCGTTTTCACACAGGCATGCATCGAGAAATGGAACAAAATAACCATTGATGTTAGCATCACTGGTTAGCAATTCCAACGCCTCGTTGGCAAATTCCAAAACCTAATCACCACGGTCAGAACCCATTATTTATATTGTTACGTCTAGGAGCTTAAACTTAAATAACAAGACAAGGTAAGCACAACAAGCATCCAATTTTCCCAAATATAAATTTGCTTAAATAAAATATAAAACCAAACAAAGTGAAAGAATTTAAAGATAACTTACAGTGTATGATTTCTAGAATATCCTAAACTTACCATCAATTTGTCACTGATCAAGAATCTGTACAAACGTATTCCGAATGAAGATTATAATGTGTTTATGTGCTATCGTACTAGCACCACTGAATAACCACAGTTTTAATCCTAATGCTTTTACTTCAATGTAATCCCGTGAAAGTAGAATGTCACTAAAATCATTGAAAGTTTCACGTAATCCAATAGAATTACTTAAATATTCAAGTCCTTGAATAAATTCACATAATCTGATAGGTACTGACTGTTTAAATTAAAGATTACCCATATGCTAAATCCAACAAACAAATATAAATATATAAATCATTATTTCTTCTCAATGAATTTTACAAAACTGGCATAGACTGAAGAATACTACCGTGGTGAGTATTCATATTATATAGCCTCTATATACACATCAAATCAACAGAATCTGATCCATTAAAAGATTCTGGAAAACTGAGATCCTATAATTTTCAAAATAGCTCAAATAGTCGTGTCCTGACCTTTACAAACTATTGAACGAATCCATAATTAGGGCGTGCATGATAGCTCTACAGGTTAAATGCACTCCTACTTTTGAATGATGTTTCGTGACCTCCATTTGAATTAAAGCGTGGCGTACTTGACCGACATAGTTGTTTGCTTGACCTAGGCAATCAGCCTTGACTCATGAATAAGAATTCTACACGTATTGTACATGTAGTTTACTATAGTACTAGTCAGCCACTGAATTACAGAATTAAAATATAAATGTGATAAACCCAAATGATTTTTATTAAAACTAAGTTATAATTTTTAAAATAATGCAGATATCCGTAACAATATGTAATGATAAATCTGATCTTAAATACAAACACTAAAGACGGTTAATTGTCCTTTTGTATAGATATTGAGTCCTTCGGACCGGATTTCATCTCTGGCGAGTACTGATAATGATACAGTATGCATAAAATTTTCTTTGGTCATGTCTTTTGTAATACATGTTATTGATATACGACGCAGGGAATTATTTATCACTATTGTCATCACACCATACAAGTCTATATATCAGTTTTAAGAAACAAATACGATCCAGACTGACGCTCTTTGAAGATATTACGATTAGGTATATCAAAACTATACCCGACAGTAGTGAAAAGAAGTCGACAATACGCTTTATAATCATCATATTTTTCAGATCCTTCTTTAGTTAATATTGCACTAAATGCACCTCCAGAAGTTTCTACACGAGGTGTTGAGGGTAACTGTAATATGTGCATCCATTTATTGTTTTACCGCAACATCGGCTACATCAACTTAATTCTTGATAAACGCAGTCGATATATCAGAGTCTTTGATTTCGTTGATTTCGGGCAGGTTTATCGAGACGGTGAACCGCCGCTTCAAAACAGCATATTGAATGGCAACGTTAGATATTTTAAGTTTTTCAGTTTGATCTTGGAAAATTACATGCTCGCCTGGGTGGACGTCAATAACAAAAACCCGGTTGGTAAACTAAGCCAAATCCGCTTTGGTGGCAAAACTTGCTCAGATCCACAGCACTACCTGGTCGGATTCAATAGCGTCCGTAAATGTTAATAAATATTTAATATACTATCAAAGGTATTTTCTAAGCGATAATGTCAAATCTACAATTGCTTGCAGGGTTGGTGAACGCTCGAGAGCACTCAAGACTTTCATAAACAAAATGTCCACATATAGGGCAGTTTGCAACGACAGAGTCGAATAAAACAGCGGCAGTCATCCGGTGCCCGAGGTTAAATAATCGACAACTTTAAGCAGCGAAGCAAGCCCGAACGAGTCAAGATACAATAGATGTCGAGCCGTTACCACGTATGTGACCCAGTGAATCCCAGGTCCTGCTTGTGAATCCAGGTTAACATTTCCGGTTTATCAATACGGGTTATGATGACTCCAAGTTAATTCCACATAAAGATTCATCGGAAATGCTGGACTTTGCCATACGGAATAAATCAAAATCGGTTAATTGACGCACTGCGGTCATCAATGGTCAGGCATGTTGCGAGTCGTACCGGGTAGTGGAAGACCGCTGTCAGAGGGTATTCTGCGATTTGTTCCTGGTGGTCGAAGACCCTTTCCTTTTTTCGAGACACTATGCATCACTAACCGCTTTTTTCAGAGCCAACCGGGACACAGTTCGTACGTCCCAACAATACAGCTGCTTTTGAACCTCGGGAACCACAGCCACTAAAAACGCTGGAATTGCTGCAAGGAATGGAAATATTCCACAGGTCTTTTGAATTTGTACCACCTCTGATTAGAAAACTTTAATGTCACCGAGGTGTTCTTTCATTTGGTCGCATAAAGCTACGTTGTGGTTAGGTCAACCACACAGGGACGATTCTAATCAACTCTCTTAGAGAAAAACTTATTGTGACTCCGCAGTCGTTTCGTATTGTGCTCCTCATTTTCGCAAGTTGCTTCGGCCTGATGCTAAATATTAGACTAAATATAACTTCGTAATGTGACATTGTTATTTGAAAACATAACTGGTTCAATTACTTTACTACGATTTATCTATAGGCGCGTCAATGACCCTCATTTGGAGACCGGTGCCCTTCAACAACAGAAACTTATCGGACAGGATAACAGCAAAGCTTTTATAACTGGGAATTGCAGGCGGATCAGCCATATCAGTAACACATGCATGAAAGTAGATGTCAATTACGGACTGTGCCAAATTGCGTCATTGACGGTGAACTTAACAGGTTAACGCGACTGTGGGTTTAGCTCCGGAAATAACCCTGCGAATAACTCTGTAAAATCCAAAATATGTGACTGAGGGGAATCAAACAAGAAGACATCAATGGGTCTCCATGAAGTTACTGTAGATCCAACATGTCTCCGTTCTGGTCCACAAGAGTTAAACGAATATGTGTCAACCGGTCATTTTGACATGGAAGGTAGACTGGAGCCGAGAGAGTAATCGACAGAAGATCACCCAGTTCCAAATCTGGGGAAAACCCACGCAGTATGTAACCCTGGAAGGCAACGCTTGCGGAAGCTCCGCTTTCATAACTGCTGATAATGGTGTCTCAGGTTAAATTTATCTCAATCACTGATATGTTACTTACAATGTCAGGCGCATTTTGGTATCCCATACGTAAGATACGTTTGTCCACGTGAATTTCATTAATATCTTTAGGCCAACCCCAAATTGCTCTTATTGACGACCGTTTGATGGCAACCGCTTAAGGCGTGGATGTGATCAAGATAGCAGAGGTCTGTGTGGGACTCGTGTTCATGTATGAAAATTTGTATTGTCCTTGCAGGTGCAGACATGGCCTTGATACGTGAGTACCTGGTCGATAAGTCAGTTATCCTTGAAGGGCAGAGCCTGACACTCTATACAGCCATTGGACAGTCGTTTGAGGCGAAATTAGCCATAGTAGAATTAAACACGCCATACTACAAGGATCAAATCCAGGTTGGACTGGTACTTGGCTTGGCAGCACAAGCGCTGCTGGGTATGGACATTCTACGCAGAAAAAGGACTTTGGTACTATTACTAACAAGGAACCAAGTAAGAGTGCAGAAAGAGGAAGGTGAAGCAAGTGAAAGAAAGAAAAAGGAATGTGGGGTCCAATCCCAAGAACTGGACGACGTGCATTTGGGTAGGCTATTTTCGGACGCAGATAGTGATCATGGTCCCGATGAGAACGAGGATGACATCCATCGTAAAGATGAGGCTGATGACAAGAACCTGTCGCTTTATTAGCTACAAAATGTTAATGTGGAATTGATTTCTCTGTGTCAAAAGAATGGCAGGTCGTTGACTGGCGTGAAAAAAGGCCTGTCATCTGCTAGTGAAGCAGAAGGCATGGGCAATGTATTTTTCTGGGAGCATGAAATTTTAAAACGAAAGAGGAAGTCGTTGGACGGAGAAAAATTTGGAATCCAGTTACTTTTGTCAAAGCAGTTATGTCAAGCAGTGGTGGAGTTGGCTCATGATAGCCCTCTTGCTGGTAATCTAGGAAGAAAACGAAGATAAGAATAACAACAGCGTTTTATTGGCCAGGAATGTTTGGGGATATCAGAGGCACTGTCAGGCCTGTGACATCTGTCAAAAGACAGCAAGGCGAACAGGGAAGAAGAATGCTCCATTGTTGTGTCCAAGAACTGTGTCTGACCATTTGGTTAAGATTGCGATGGATATCGCTGGCCACTACAGCGCACAAAGTCGGAAACAAATATATACTAACCATCGTTGATGAAGCCGCCCGATATCCGGTAGCAATTCCATTGAATGACATTGATGCCAAAACAGTGGCCAACACTTTAATTCTCCTATTTATTCGGGCTAGTGTACCTAAGATTATCTTTACAGACCAAGGGACCAACTTCACAAGTACTCTTCTAAAAGAACTCTACAATATGTTGAACATCAAGGGGATAACAACCTCTCCTTGCAGGCCACAATCCAATGGAAAGGTCGAAAGATTTAATGGCACGCTCAAAGCTGTCTTGAAGAAACTGTATTCCACGAACGGTTAAGAGTGGGATGTGATGCTGCGTAAGCACTGTTTTGCTATAGGAGGTACCACATAAGGCAACTCGGTTTTCGCCGTTTGAGCTGCTGTATGGTTGGCCAATAAGAAGGCCGATGGAGATTCTTAAGGATCTATTCACCGGTGAGGATGAGACACAGAAGTCAGTTGTAGAACACGTTCTTTCAATTCGTCAGCGATTGACTGATGTAAACGAGTTAGTGAAGGAAAAATCTGAAAGAGTGTTTCAAGAAAGTTAAATCATAGTACGACAAAAATGCTACATATGGGAATTTAGGCCCGAAGACGAGGTTCTGGTTTTGATTCCATCTGATACATCGAAGATGAAGGCTAACTAGAAGGGACCTTATCGTGTCATTCATAAAGTCAATGACGTTAATTACAAGATTAACATTGGTGGTAGGCGACGTTAAGTAACCTAATAAGGTAACCTTTTACCTACGTACTAGAGAGCTGTACTGTTATCAGCAACTGTGTGTGATGAATGGAGGAGGAAGGATTGACTTCCCACTGGCCGATATGGAGAGTTTGGACAATTTTAATCTGAATGGCAGACAGACTAAAGAACAACGAGAACAGGTGCGAAAATTATGCTCCGAGTTTGAATACGTGCTAACTTTAAAACCCGGTAAGACCAACTTGATCACTCACAACATTCGAACAACTAGACATTCCGATCACGCAGAAACCCTATCGTATTCACCGAGCAAAAAGGACTGAAGTCAGAGCTATAGTTGATGAAACGTTACACCAGGAATTGATAAGACCATATACGAGCTCATGGTGTTCACCAATTTCACTTGTTCAAACGAAAGATGGAAGTATGACTTTGTGTTGATTACAGAAAATTGAACAAGGTCACACTCTTTGATGCATATCCTACATCAAGGTTAAAGAACTTTTTGAGAAGTTGGGAAATGCAAAATATATTAGCAAACTTGACATGACCAAAGGCTACTGGCAGGTACCTCTGTCTAAAGAAACTCAGGAGAAATCTGCATTTGTGACACCCTTTGGACTTTATGAATTTACTATTATGCCGTTCGTGATGCCGTCCTCTAATTGTGTCTTATGTTTTATATTAGGGCTCTTTCTATTAGAATTACTCATTCCTATCTTAACATCCAAAATGGAATAAGCCTTTTAGTTGTGTTTAGTTTTAATCTGAGAGAATTTATTTATTTATTTGAATTATTCACTGAAATTACAAATTGCTCAATAATACTTTCTAACTAAGTCACTATTTTGGGAGTATTTTGAATTCATTTAGAGACTAAATAGATTATATCGTTGTGATACATCAAAACGGTTAGCACATCAACGCTCTTCCAGGCTATTGGTATATCAGCACTTTCAAGATTTGAATTCATTCAAAACACCGCTGGACTTCGTTCTGAATACTCAATACTTCATGACTTGAGATAGAACATTTAGTACTCTTTGGATTCTAATTCACAAAACTCGACTTTCTTTTAAAGTTTTCACTTTGTATAGTAGGGAAATAAATTATTTGTTAAATTTTACTAAACTTGTTGGGTTTCGCTCTTTTTATTACTTAGTGTAAGACCATGGATTCGTATCAGAAAATTGGGGGCTCGTCTGGGGTACGAATTTCGATAAAATATTTCAGAAAACCACAATTTATCTTTCAAATTTAAATTCACTTTGTTTCGGACTTTGTTTTAGTCCCTGGTATTTTAATTTCACATCTATTGAGAAATCTTTTAGTGAAACCAACAATCTTTCATAAGTAGAGAACTTTATTTTAACTCTTGCCCAGAAAGGGTTAGAGTCCTTGCAAAAGGACGAATTGTGCTAATTATGATGTAGTTACGGAATGTATCTTGAAGTCTTATGAGTTGGTGCCTGAGGCATATCAACAAAGGTTTACGAACTGTAGAAAAGAATTGGACAGACTCATGCCGAGTTTGCAAGGCAAAAGAACAACTATTTGATAGGTGGTACTCAGCAAAGAAGGATCATCAAGATTACTATAATCTCAGACAGCTGATATGGATAGAAGAGTTAAAGAATTGCGCCATATTGACGTCAAGACCTGTTTTGATGTGCAAAAGGTCAAAGTTTTAACAAATGGTGCTCATACAACTGATGACTATTCCCTAGCTCACAAAGTTTCATTTGTGAATAAAGTCTTCCTATCAGTGGGTTTTAAGTTTAAACAAATAAAAACCATCTCATTCTGGCACAACTTTTAATAATCTAACTTCTGATAGGACTGATCCGAAATACTTATTTCCTTCTACGTGCATTAATTATTATTATTATTATTATTATTATTATTATTATTATTATTATTTTATGAATCTTGGAAAATGCCTATCTATAGAAAATCTTTAATTTCGGTTTAAAAATCAGCCTTGCAATAAACATTCTATGAAATAATAACTGGAACTTTTTACTGGGTGTTATTATAGGGGTCAGGCGCTCCACAATGTGACAGGTCTATACTTTATTCCTGGATTCAGTTCGCCGACTAGATCGTTCTCCTGGTCTCTGACTATATTTCTCCAAATGGAACATAATCAACCCTTTCTGCCAAGTTGAGAAATAAGCCTCAGATGTAATTCGACGCCATTGAGATCTTTAGTCAGTTCTATTTTCTTTACATGGGGCAATATGGCGGCGGAAGGAGACCAAACCGCTATCGGAATAATCTCATCCTTTGCTGTCGTAATATATGTGGTGCACTCAACCAGAGACGAATCACTAAACACATCAAATTGATGTGTATTCATTCAACTACTTCTGAGGTTATTACACGGCCCGACGGAAATGGCTGTACTTCAAGAACAACAGGGATACGAATAAAGACGAAGAAATGAAAGAAGATGGATAAACAGTGTATTCTTGGAAGATACTGTTTAACAAAATATCAGTGCTTTCTTATTGGGTACTGAAGCTCCATTGTTCGGTTGACTAATCCTCAACCTTTCGAGATCCTTAATTCTGTATTTTCCTGTTTGGCGATCTTCGCCTAAGTGTGATCGCTCCTGCTGAGTAACTTGTATTAATAATTCACTTGAGAGGCGACATAGTATCCTCAGAGTTTGCTTAGTCCACATCACATCACCCAACCCCACACCATCGCAACAACACGTGCCTTGTATGTATGTATATATATATATATATATATATATATATATATATATATATATATATATATATATATATATATATATAAGTACTAGAAAACCAGGTTTCTAGCTCAGAAACCCTTGTTTCCCCTTCAAAACCCTTCTATGTTGACATTTTCTTCAGCTCCGATGATGACTTTTATATTTCTGACAAAATAAGGGAGTCTCTGATCTAGAGACACTTGTTTTCTCACCTATTCGTAATTCCAGAATGACTCATCGCGGAATTTATAGAATTACTCATCACGGAATTTCCATAACGTTCTGGAACATATGTAACTCTGTGAGGTCAAAGATCGCGGAATATCCAGAATGACTCATCACGGAATTTCCAGAACATATACAACTTTGTCAGGTACAGATAATAACACCTACGCAGAAATTCCAAAGAACATTCTAGAAATTATGTAATGGAAATTCCAAAGATTACGTAATGGAAATTCCAAAGATTACGTAATGGAAATTCCAAAGATTACGTAAAGGAAATTTCGCGTAGGCGTTATAACGATATAAAAGACGGCCAGAATTTTTCTCCGTGTTTTTTCAACAAGTGGATCTATACGTAAGCCGGTAAGTCATTTTTTAGTTTTTAAAGAATTTCATCACCAATTATTAAAACATCAACAGTAGCTATCAGAAATAATTCATTATCGTGTTTATACAAATAAAACTTAATTTTTCCCCTTACTTTTCGATTACATTCAAATAACTCTCCCATTGCTACCTTGTTGATAAAATACTTACAACCTTTTGCAAAAATCTTCGACCGGTTTAGGTCAATATTTATTTTGGTATATTTTTCTTGACTGATCGCATCATGAAGATTATCGTATTTCAGCATAAGCTCATCTCTCAACTTTTCAAGATAATCAAAATATTTGCTGTTATCTGATTTAATAAGCGAGAGTTTCATTCTATCAAATTTACTAAAACAAATACCTGAAATTTCATCATTGAATTCAAATGATAATTTCTGGCCATTAACTATTAATTTTTTAATTTTGCTACTAACTCCATCGACTAACGTTAAATTTTCGGACATTATTTCTGAAGTTCAGACAAAATTAATTAAAGATAATATTGAATATATCACCTCTGGTACTGGCATAGAGTCCAATAGCTAATGTGTTTACGCCATCAACACAATATCCTTTGTCGTCAAAATTACTTAGTCCACGTTTTATAATTGTATCTGTTTCAAGTTTGTGATGATTTGTTCTGATAACATTTGTTTTAATAAAATTAGTGCCGGTGTTTAGCGTTGCTTTAAAATCATCAAATTTCATGCACTTTTTTACGTATCCGCGGGGAATATCTTTTGCTTTTTTGTCAGTTTATCGTCATCTAAATTTACGGCATACATTTTACTTCTTAGTCCAACAAATTCCCTAACTGGCACAAACATAAATTCATCCTTCATCTTGCCAATAACCTTTTTATTTGTATCATCATGAAATCCACTACTTGCTGGATAATCCGATAAATCAAATAGGTCACGGTATTTATAAATATCTTGATAAACATCCTCACATTATATGTTATAAACAAGCGAATCCGTATCAGTAAATAGCAACTCCGAATCTGGCCACTGCTTTTTGGCAAAATTATAGTGAAAGTTGTACATTAGCCATTTTGAAATATCAAGTACAGCTGCACCAACATAACTCGGTTTATTTAACTTTAAATTTGTCTTTCGTCCCTGTATTGCAACAAGATTTCCATTAAATATTTTCATACTGACAAAATCGTCATCGGTGACTAATTTATTTCTGCGATTTACATCATTTACAATTTCAATATTGACTCGCATTGTGATATTTTCCATCGTCTTACCGAACACGGAATTGTTCATCAACTTGAAAAAGTTTTTCTTAAAGCCGGTCTTAGAAATAGCACGAGGTTTGGTATTTAAATCAATGTAATCTGTTATCCACTGTGATTGATTAAATTTTGACACGCGATGAACTTTTCTCACAATTAGTCCAGCATCTACTGCTTGTTTTAAATCTTTGTAATGTATCACGTAATTTCTTTTATTTAACAAATTTGGAACTAGCTTATTAATAATCGAATATTTTGCTGTTGTCATTGCCTGTTGTTCAGGCGATAATAAACTATAATCGATCATCATTGACTCTGCACAAAGCGGATAGTAGTGATGTAGATCATCTAACGAACTAGGATAATGGAGATCAACTTCAACAAAATAACTGACATTTTCTGGTTAATCTTTTTCAGTTTCTTTAAGAAATTGATCTGGAGTTATCCAATGAAATCCACTACACGGCATTGGCTCTGACATAGCAGAATCATACAAATTATTATAATCCAAATAAATAATATAATTTGACGGTAAATTTTTATCGTAATTTTTAAAGTATTTATTTATTAGCTATCGCATATTTTTTTTGTTATGACGTTAATTTCGCCGCGAATCCCTTTTTCAATAAAATTAAACATATCAACATCAGTTAAGAGATCCAATTCTATCTTACTTGTTTTTAACAGAGCATCCCACGACAATCCTGGCGCAGAATAATACCAACACGGGTCTAATCCATAATATTCATGACTAACTTTGCGAAAATTCTCGAAAACATCTGCTAACAATAACACATCTGTTTTCAAATATAAATCATGATAATCACCAAGTGTCTTACAACCAAATTTATACCAAGTTTCTTGTGCATATTTGTACTCGTAGTCTGATACACCTTCACCTTTTAGCTGCGAGTAAAATTTATCTTTGACAGGAAGAGAAGTTTCATCAAATCTGCTCCAGTCATCGAGGTACTCGTACGGAAAGACACCTTTTTTGTCAGAACGACGTAGTCTTCACCAAAGCAACTTCTTAGATTACCAAAACTGCTACAATCTTTTACAAGCTCATCCAATGGTGCTGCCATAAATTGCAGACTGTCTATGAAACGTAATTTGCCAAGCGTAACTGACATATACTTTTCAAAATTGTTTGGAATACATTTTATTATATTGTTTAATTTTAGTTTAGATTTAATTTCCTCATCGTCAAATGCTTCGACAATGATATGACTATCATAACCACGATAATTATGTAAAACGACAGGAATAAAATCTGGCGCATGAAATTTCAAATTACAATTATTATGTGCTGCTCCGCGATATCGGCCGGTTAGATGACAGTGATCGCGCACTTTATCGCCAGGCATTAGTTTATCTCAGATATGACAATTAACTGCCTCATCAAAATATAGTTGTTGTTTTGGTGTTATTTTTATTGGAGCTGTTTTAGATAATCTGTTGAAATTTTATTAACATCATCTATTAAATTTTTTAGTAACCACACGGCAGGATTTTTACCCCTGTACAATTTTATTGGACTTGAAGATTTATCGGTAACGCAACAAACTATTTTATAAGCTGCTCCGCAGGGGACATGTTGTTGTATTTTTCTGGTGCTTGAATTATTTGGATGATTTTCTGCGCCTGCCACAGGGGCAAGTAGACACTCGAAGTCAGCATAAACAACAAACGGAACACTTAATTTATAATTATAATTTTTAAATTTGAAAACTTTTTCTTTCTCGGTTGGCATTGTTATTTTTTGAACATTAACACAGTATTTAACATGATCTTGCAGTTTTTTATTCTTTGAAAAGCCTTGTAAACAACGGTAGCAGAAATATTTCTTGTTTTTATCTTTATTATATTGTCTGCCAACCAGTCCGTTAAAGTTTTGATCCAAACATAATGATTTGTATAAAAAAGCAAGTCTATTGTGTTTTGGGTAGCTTTTTCTGAGATGTATCTGGGATAAACATTTTCACGCTCGTCAAGACCAAACACATTAACTGAAATATTATTTTGCTTTTCAATTTTTGGTATTTGATTTTCTGCAACTGGAAAGTTAATGCCATTAAAATTTAATTTTGATACGTGACTAATATTGATACGTGACTAATATTCTTGTCGACGCGATCAGCATTTTTTTTTCTGCTGAAAATATCGCAGAAAGAATAGCCCACTGAAAACATTTGTTATCTTGGTTTTTTACGTTTATGCAACATTTTTTGCTTTAATTTTTTGAGGTAGATGAACATAAAAACTACCGCGAAGTACGTTAAATCTTGCTGTGTGAAATAAAACTTTCTCCACCACCTCAAATTTCCATCCTGATCCTGATGCAGTAAATTCTTCCAATTTTTTTATTTATTTCCTGATGTATTTCATCGGCGACTGACGAAATATTTGTTCCAGCTAATATTTTTCGTGATTTAGCTGTTAAATATGGTTCGGTAATCTCGTTGCAGAAATCTACATTATGTAACTTTTATAAAATAACATGATACCGTACTATTAGTTTGATACTTTCATGTACTGCAACTTCTCGCGTTACAGTCGGATGCAGAAGATGAAACAAATTTGTAGAGTTAAAATTTGCTAAAATATTTTGATTATCAAATTTATAACTGTTATCAAATACTGCAAAAGCGGTAGCTATTTTTGTAGATTTTCCTATAAGGCTCTTTTTGGCTATATCTCGCAATTTCAGCATTGTTATATAACATTTTATATATCTAATTGATATCGCTAGTTGAACAATTAATTAGAGATATAAATTGTTTAAGGTATAATGACACAAAATTTGAATTACATAAGACTGACGGCAGAGGAACAGGAGGAATATCATGTCCATCCAATTTATAATAATAATGCTGCAAATGCACTTGGTTCAGTGATTCACGTCAAATACGGAAAACCGTTTGGTAACCGTTTGGTAAATCAACACCATATGGAATGATGATAAGTGTTAGAAAAGATAATACTGACAGAGTTGAAATGTTCAGAAAAGATTTTATTTATACTTTGTTCTGCGAAGATGTACTAGCTGGACAACGAGTTATAGAGTAAATAGATCAATAAATGATGACAATATTGAAAATTTGTTATTGCAAGATGTATTTCAACCTCACCCCGTGTTCGATTTATATGAGGCTAATGATCGAGGAATTATACGAAATATAAAAAACAAAAACGTATTAGGAAAAATATATAACAGTGGTTATCTCATGGTAAATGTCAGAGGAACACTAACAGACCAAGTTAATTATTATAATCATAGATTTGTTTACGAAACGTTTAACGGACATATACCTGATGGCTTAGTAATATATCACATCAACGGTATTAAAACAGACAATCGTCTAGAAAACCTTGATCTTGTTACTCAATAAGAAAATACCAGGAGAGGACGAGGTGGTGGTTGTAATTTTAAAAATCCTAAAAGAGCTGTTGTTTCAATAAATTTAGAAAACGTAGCAAAACTAGTATTTCTTTCAATAACAGCTGCTGCCCGATATTATAAGATAAATTCTAAAATAATAAAATATGTTGCAGATGGCAGAACAAAATCAGCAACATCACAACCAACGTTTGATAGAATGATCTTCAAATACGACAATTAATTATATTTTCCAGCTCGTTTTTAGTTAAGCAATTATGAGCAAACATTAACACATCATCTCTATCAAACCTCAGCGTTATTACTGCGCTTTCATAACGTTTTTTTTTCTGCTGCTGTTAGCAGAATTTTATTAGAATCACCTTGCATCACATTAACGTCAACAGAATAAGAACTGTACCCTGACAAACATTTTCGCACTGATTCAGATAATTCTTTGTAATTTAATATATTAACTTTCTGATGATATTTTATCTCGTTAGTCATTTATAATAATAAATTAGATAAAAATATATTATAATATTGACCTAATGAAACGACTTTGTGATATATTCGCAGACGCGCCAGCCAGCGATGTGATCGCCAGCGATGTGATTGCCAGCGACGATATACCTGTCGGTTATACCGATGATGACATTTTATTTAACAATTACGACGAACAAAACGAGATCATAGGTGTAGTTGATAAAAAAATTACAGCACACCGACAACTGAACGATATGATGTTAAGTATCATATCACAAAGAAAATCTAGAAATTTAATTTTCAGTAGATGAAAATCAGTCGTTTTGGCGGCTGATATAACCCTTTTTAAACATTAAAATTCCAGATCGACAGAAAAATATAAAATACAACTTTATATTTGTCAAGATTCTTAACCTAATGATGATCTCTGACGATCGCAGACAATATCTAATATCGTTATGTAAACCTGTAAAATGTAAATCTGTCAAATGTAAGTACGAGGAAATTTATAACAATATTATTTTATCGACCGAGTTGGAACCCAGTTGTTAAATCTATCGCTGTACCCGCGCCACTCGACAAAAGGCTTTTATTACCTTTTTTCCTGATAACTTTTTCAATAACAAATACATCTTGTTCAGTTTTCTACAGATCCTTCTCGTAAAAACTACTAGCAATAAATCCTTTAGTGCATATGTTACAGGCAATGTCAGTAATACTCTATCAACAACAAATACTTCTTCGCTCCAGTTTGGAGGAAATGCTTTTTCAAATGTTTTTTTTCGTCAGAGAAATTCTAACTCGATAACCAATTTTAAATTTATGTCTGCGGTACATGTTTTCATTTGCAAGAATTGTATTTTTAAATGCATCATTTGGTGACATTTTTATTGATCTGTGCTTTGTATTATTATAATTATCAACAAACTGCTGTAGATCGTCGATGCATTTATTTGTATTTTTAGCTGTCAAATGTTTATGTATCAGCTTGTTTAGTGTGCGATTAAATCGCTCGACGACGACACTTTTTCCTTCATTTCCTTTAACATACTTTTTAATGTTATTTTGTTCCAGAAACTGCTCAGATTTTTATTAAAAAACTCCGCTCCGTGATCAGTCCAGATTTTATTTGGTTTTCTTTCCGTACTAACAATGACCTGTTTTAACGCATCAGTCATCGATATTCCAGTTTTATCCGAAACAAGTGCACTAAACGCGTATTTACTAAAAACATCTATGACGTTTAAAATATATTTCTTTGGAGCGCCATCAGCGCCAACGTTAAACTGAGCAAGATTTGACACATCGACTAAATCTATCGCCCATATATCGTCAACGGCATTTGCGACAACTTTACGCCGCGGAAACATTTTTTTTTTTTTAGGTTTATGTAGCTCTGATGCAAGATCATCATACAATTCTTTTCCAAGCCGTAATTTATATTTTGTTCCTATCATTCCTTGAACTAACCTTCTATCAAATCGTTCTCGCATATTTGTAGGCTCCATATCGCGTAGTTCATCTAGCATTACTTTATCACAATCTGATTTTGGGCTCTCTGCACGAACGTTATCAGGACATTCTATATCACGATAACAGATATCATGATGCATTGCTATTGCATCAACTTGATAATAAGGCTCTTGTCCTGGTAATGTATTATCGTCTCCGTCAAGTTGTTTTCTAGTGGATTGTACGGACCAGTGTATTTATGGCCAGGCAATGTCCACCTTCCTTTTGATAATTTTCCAATAAATTTGTGAATGTCAATACCGCTGCCAAATACCTCACGGCGATTGCATGATTGACAGTACGTAACAATTTTATCTTGTTCGATACAAAGATTTTTATCACGATCACAATTACATTTCATTTTATTTTATTCTGTTGCATAAAAAATTAAAATTTTGACTTTTTTTAGGTTTTAGTTAATTAATCATCTACTAAAATAACCTTTTCAGGGCACATTCCAGCTCTGGATAATTTCTTTAAAAACATACTTTTTTTTTTCTACCGCAAACAGTGCAAATGCTTTTTAACATCGTTCTATTATTTTTTGTTTTTTTCCGTTGTCTCATCCTTATTTGTTGTTTTAATTTTACATTTGAGACAGTATGTTGACATATTCCTTAGTTTAGATAAAATTCATTGCAATCTCCTCATTTGCGTGAGAAGGTTGCTTGTCAAATTGCAAAATAATTTTCAAAAATTAAATTTAGGCTGGGACATCTGTCGGATAAACATAATACAATAATAACCACAAGCTGATGTTCCAACCGGCTGTAGCTGATTAGATGAGTAATTTATTTTTTTAAAATTTTTTAAAAATATATTTTTTTAAAAGATCACTCGGAGGAAGTCCGAACGAATCAAAATAATTATTATCGTAAACAACAACCCAGTGAGTGCCGGATCCATCTTCGAAGTTTTGTATGTTTATGATACACGAACCACCTGCTGGTACATTATCTAATTCGTCTTTGGAATATACTCCACGAAATCCGACAGTCATTCAATTTTTCAAATATAACGAAATTACTCAACGGCGGTGACTTCGTCACTGGCGTCAACGGCAAAGCCGTGAACGACGTCTGGTGCCTGGTAGATTCATTCCACGTCCTATCCCTAGCAAGTTTGGAATTAGACTGCCCTGCTAACCCCGCTAGCAGCGGAGCGAAAGGAATAATTCCTCCTTGTTTTGTTTCCACTGGCGACTTCGCCGTTGTTTTCCTTAGTGTTTGCTGGCATTTTATTGTTGTTGTTTCCCTGGCAATAAAATCGTTGTTTCCTTTGGCGACTTCTTTTTTTAGATTTTGTCGCTGGCGATTTCTTTTTAGCTGGCATTATATTATTTATTGTTATATAAAATTTCTTTGATTCCATCACCAGAGACACCTTCTCCAGATACCGCCTTTTTAGTTGCTCCAGATACCGCCCCTGACGCTGCCGCTAGTCTCAGTGTTCCCAGTACAAATAAAATTTTTGGTAAAATTACAAAAAGTGCTGGTCCAAAAAATCCGCCCTGTTTTTCCATCGCTGTTATGAGCGCAACAGATAATTTGAGAACAAAAGGTTTTCCCTGATCTGGCCTTTTTAGCTGCTGTTGAGTTAACATTACTTTTACTGCCGAGGTGTTGTCAGTCTCCGGAGACTTTATCATTACAGAGACAGAATTTCGTCTGGCACCCCCCGCTGATAATTTTTTAATTTGGCCGGGCGTATGGTATATTTATTTGGTTGTGTATTCTGTTTTCATTATTTACACTTGTTTGTTAAACTTGTACAGTCATTCTACCTTTGACTGAGTCAATTGTCAAGAATCGATCACTAGGCACAAGCACAAATACGTTTAGAGGAGCCGGTGGAACTTGTCCAAGCGTCCAAGTTACTTATATTTCTGCGATTGAATTGATCATTCGATCGGAATGTTTTGATACGTCAAAGAAAAAGATCGGATAAAGAGTACGAAATTCTTCAACATTAATCTGTGATCCGCTGTCAGCGTCTTGATATTTTTGCATCGCTTCCATCAGGTATATATACGCTCTCGTAACATTTTTTGCACAAGGGTCTGTAAAATTACATTCAATCGCTCCTTCTGGGTACTGTTTAGAGTTTATTCTGACAAATATTCTCCTAACGTCAGCGTTATCAAAAACAGAGTTATTTTGTAGCTGGCTACCAAGTCGTGCTGTTTGCTGAAAGACAACGAATATATATCTTGGTAATTGTTCGCTCGAAGTAGCTGTCATACGCCACGTGTAATCGATTGCGTTAGGACAACTTGTTTGATATATTTTATTCTGAAGAAAATAAATCTTTTTTGTAAAAGCCTCTAACGTTGTGTTAAGTTCTGCCAACCTAGCTCTTGATGGAACAGTTCGAGGCATCCACAGCACTAATCTCGTAATTACAAATTTTGCATCCGCTCCACCAACCCGAATAAGACAATTATTTTGGTCTGCCCGTTCTAAAATTATAGTGTGTTTCAGCCCTCGAAATACCTTATGATAGTCGCGACAAAATCCAAATATTGTGCTTGACGGCAATATCATTGTTATTTGTTGTGATTCCGCTGCAAGCGCTTTTCGTTCGGCATATCCCGTTGTAACGTTGTTGTCGTATATTTTTAACTGCAGCTCTTATTGCTTGACCAATATTCGCGGCAGTATTACCAGCAGCATCTCTGATTAGATTATTGTCATCTGCGCCAGGAGCACCAGCACAAGTACGATATTCATTCCAACAGCTTGTCCTTTTGCTGTATCTTTGAACCACATTATATTTGTTGCAATTGATCTCGAATCATCATCGCTGAACGAAACAATATTTGATATTGTACTAGCAACCGGTAACCAGTCCGCAATATCCTCCACTGTTTGATTTGCTAGTAGATATCGTGCACCTTTAAACAAACTCCAGCCATTGTTTACAAGCGCAATTTCTGTGTTAGCTGCAATATCACCCCCAGCTGCTGTTAATATCCTACCGCGAACTTCTCTCATAGCCTTGTGAGGCAGCAAGAACACATCTTCGTCTTTGGTGTCAAATGTTTTGGACCAATTTTATTTGGTTCGTTTGATTCATTGTCGAGGTATTCAATATACTCGAATTCTATTGCTGTTTTATCGGTATCATATTCCTCACCGAGATCAAGATAATTTTTAACTAACATTCTTTATTTTATAATCCACACAAAATTGTTAAATCTGAGGTAAACCTAAATCTAATTTTAGTCTTGTTTTAGTTACTAGATTACGTACCACCTCCTCACCGCGTGGCGATAGTAACTTTTTTGTTGTAGCTGTCATAGCTCGTTCTCTTTCCGTTGTTGGTGCAATATCTGATATTGCTCGTTTTATTTCCGCGTCGCCTTTAATTTTATCAGAGATATTTTGCTCTACTGCAGTGCCAGCTGCTGACGCAGCTTTGCTGGCATCAAGAGCAATTGGTGCTACTTTACGCGCAATTCCTGGGATATTTTCAACTATTTTTTTACATATATTTTTCTCTTCCGCTATACGTTGCGTAAGTGTAAATAATACGTGATAATTTCATTGTTAAGATCTATTTGTCGTCCTGATTGATGTTAGTTGCATTGTTATGTTGGTTATTGGATTTTCAGGAGTAATCGGATAGTATATTATTTGTCGAGGGGTAATTTGCATCAGTGAACCAGGCGGAACATCTGGCGAAAAACTATAGATTGTTTGACCTTGACTAACTAACGCCGAATAAGATCCTATTGCAATAGAACAATTGATCCATATTGTATTTACTTCTATTATGTTAACTGGAAGATCTCGGTCATATGATACACTTTGTTCTGCCACATTGCCGTATTGTTGGTTTCTAAATCCTAGCAACGATGCGATACTAGTCGCTGGTGAAAAATCGATTATCAAATTATTTTTTAATGTGATTCTGGCTCGTAGCGTATTATAGTTTGGGGTTAATTCAAAACTGTCTGCGGCAGCGTATTTTGTTATCAACTGTCTTATTGTTTTGTTGAGATCAGTTACATTATACGCCCCCTGTAGTATTTTGACTGACACTCAAGCACCAGAATTAAATGTAAAGTCGTCATTGACGTTTGTTTTTACATTTGCCATAGAATGCCATATCGTAGCAGAAATCAATCCGATTTCGTACTGTTTACCAGGATCTAGTAATATTGGCGGATTATAGTAGACAGAAAAGTTTGCGCTGTCACTCGTTGTTTGTGACGAGTCAAGTAATAGTGTTGTTGACATTATAACAATAAATTATATAAGATCGCCATGTAAAATTTAATACTCGTCTGTTGTTAGTAATCCTCTCGATCTAAGATTATTTAATATGTCTATGATTTCGTTGTCGATTTCAGTGCTTTCATTACCTGCTTCTTTTGATGATATTAATAAGATAAGTCGGTCAACCAGTTTGGCGTTTGATGTAACAACTTTAACGCCAGATCCAGTGGTTTCTCTTTCCTCTGGTAATCTTTTATTTTGTCTATTTTCGTACTGATTAAACATTCTTTGAAAGTCCAACCTTTAATGTAACCTCCTGGTTTATTTCGATACTGTTCTGCTGTTTTAAACATTATTTCAGCAATAATTCCTTCTCTTATATCATCATATATTTTTAATAAATTCCTCTCATCTCTTATTTTGTTATTCCCTCTTCAGCGTCTAACCCAGTTTCTATAACTTTTGTTAATTTTTCTGTTAAATTTTTATATTCTCCTTCTGACCAATCTCGAGTATTGTCAATCTCTTTGATATTATATCTACTAATAAAATTATTATAATCTTCGTCTGATATTTTAATACGTGCATTTTTTCTATAAACTCTTACCTGCTTTTCGATAGGCATCATTTCCATGGTATATTCAGTTATCAATTTTTGTTGCTCAGCTAATTCCCTAGTTTGCTCTGATAAATTTTGTTTCAACTTCATTAATCTGTCAAATTCAGCCTGTCGTGCAACAGGATCAGCAATTGTACTCACAATTTCCTCTACAATTTTTTTAGTTTCCTCTTTTGATCTTTCTCCGTGTAAACCTAACAACCCTTTTTCTTTCATTTTTTTTTTTTTTTGTTCTTCTGGAGACAATGCTGATATTTCTGATTGCTTACCGATAACTGCTTCGGTAATAGGTTTAAAAAGTTTGGTGGTTTCTTCTTCTGCAACACGCTGTCCTCGACGAGCTTCTTCCACCCTTTTTTTAAAAGCAACTTGAGATGCTGCAAGTTTTTTTAGTAATTCATTTTTTATGATAATCCATCAATTATTGTTATACGCGACATAAAATTCATCTAGAGAAATGTGTGAATACAACAACGAAACATTTTATCCGGATCACGCGCTAGTCTATCAAATAAAAAGAAATTGTATTAGTCTTTAGTTGCTTGATGATGTAATTCAATACATTTATCTTTCGTTACGTCACCACATTGCTCGTTTGCAATATTTCTCACATCAACATTATCGAGTCCAGGAAATAATATAAAACATCCCGTATTTCGCCTAATAAGTATGTCAACGTTATAAAAGCCTTGCGCTAGATAAATTGAATTACATTCTTTGTTACGTGATAATGAAAAGTAAGATTTAATCTTGTTCATCTCCTCGTTGTTTAGCGGAATATCGTCAAATATAATTATTTTATGCTCGGACGAATCAAGTTCGTTGACGGGGATTAATTCCTCTGGTTGTCTTATTAAAAATATATCATCGCCAGCGTCAAGCTCATCACGAAGTTTATCGTTGTATTCGCGTAATAACTCGTATTTGTCTTGTTGCGGATTAATTGTGTAAATATATACCTTATCGTAATTAAAGTTATCGTTGAGTAAGAGATTTAGCAAAAGGTTTGTTTTACCAGAGCCTGTACGACCAATAATAAGATAATGACAATCTGGAAGTTCGTTATTATGTTTATTATTTAATTAATCGTTCGGTGTCAAAATTTAATATCGGTGACTTCGCCATTGTTGTTATACAATTTGATGTTATATAATTTACATAATATGGCCTATTACACAAAGTTTGGAACAGCACTTACAGGATCTGTTTCCGCTGACGAACCAATAATAACTGATACATCATCGCTCGTCAAAAAAAAAAAAAACCGGCGACACAATGAGAGGACACCTGTTTATGTCGAATCAGCGAGTACTTGGTTTAGAAACAAATTAACCGCCAATAAACGTTGTTGACACACAAGCTGTTAGCTATGCACAACTAAAAACGATCGATAATAACAAACTATGACTGACAGGAGGATCTTTAAGCGGTAACTTGGATATGTCAGGAAAAAGATAAATAAATTTAGAAACAGCATATCCGCCAAGAAACTTATATCAGACACAAGCTGTAAGTTATTTTACAGTTGAAGTATGTAGATGATAACAAGCTTGATAAAACCGGTGGAACTGTTACAGGTATTATATTAACATGTCAAGTAAAAAAATTATTGGGTTGGAAACCGAGTATCCACCAGCAAATGTTGATAGCACACAAGCGGTGAGTTATACGCAACTAAAATCCGTTGACGATAACAAGCTCGAGAAAGATGGCGAGACAATGACAGGTAACCTTGTGATGAGCAATAACTCAAAAATAACTGGATTACCGACAACTTCACCACCAGCTAATGAGACTGATGTTATTAGTTTTGCTCAGTTAAGAGAGCACTTGTTCCGTATTTAAGACAATCCGGTGGACCAATGTCAGGCAATATAAATATGAGAAACAACAAGATAACTACGACATATGTTCCAGTTAACCATAATGATCTCACGAATAAAGCGTACGTTGACAGTGTGTTTAGTGGTGGTATAAAACGAACCAAAAACAATGTTGGGTATATTCCAACACTTTTTAAGGCAACTGATAACCGAGTTGGGTTTGAGGTAAGTGCATCATCATATTATCCTGAAAATTATCCTTATCACGCTTTCTCTGATAGATAAGAATGGACTACTAACGGAGAAGTTGAAAATTTTTGGATTAAAATTAAATGTCCCATTGCAGTTGCTATTTGGCAATTTCATTTGCGTGGTCGATTAAACTCAAGTGTTGGTCGAATTTATAATTGGCGATTGGAAGGATCAAACGATGATATCGACTGGGTAATATTATACAATACAACAGACATTTATATTTCAACAACACAATATTTTACGATTCCAACCACAGATACTGTTAACAAAGTACTTGTATTTCCGAGTTTATGTTATCGCTGCTGAACATCCGTTTCCAGGATTGACAGCATTTCAAATATACACACTTGATGATCAGATTTAATCTTACGTTGTAAAATAAATGTCACAACCAATTAAAATCGTTGCGAGAGAATTTTATGATAATATTTTTAACCCCAAAATAGATGTTTGGGGACGAATCACTATCGGCATAAATACTAGAAATATTTTTCAATTCCAATGATGAACTCTCCATTGTCAGAAGAAGAAAAAAAACTTATTCTCGTTATGCATATGCGAGGACCACAGCTACTTGAAGGAACAAGAAACCATGATATTATAAGCAGTTACTGTCATCCTGATGATTGTATAGAAGAATATAAACAAATTGAAATCCTGCTAAAAATATTGCTCGGGCTTAATTTAGAAAATCTAGATTTGATTATAAAATCTAACTTAATTATAAAAAACGAGCTAATGGTGAAAGGGTAGATGTAAAAGAACGAGTAAACAATAGCCATGATGACCTCGACAAACTAGTGGAATCGAAAATAATAGGAATAAAAAGGAACAAGAAGTTATACAATAGTTTTTCAAAACGAAATTTTTTTAGGCATCTCGGTATGTACTACCACGACAAGGAAACCCTAGTTAAAGCTTTTAGAATGACGCCGGATACGGAGTTAATTATAAAAGCATGCTCGAACGCACTTCTACCAATGATGCGTAAAAAACCCAGAATTTGATCCGATTATTGTTCACAAATCTCTAGCGATAATCAAAGATTTTGACAATGTAATTAGTAATCTCAGCGATGATGAGCGAGAATATTTTTTTGAGGAAGTCAATCGAAGAACATTTGGTGTAGGGATTGGTTCTTATTACGACATAGGTGAAGAACACGATGTTTCACTTCCATCACTTCAACGCTCTAGACAATTGTCATTACGAAATTATTACAATGAAGTCGAGAAAATGTTCACAAAACAATCCGAAAAATTATGGCTTAGAGTAAATACTTTTACTCAAATTACCTTTCTTGGACGAAAATCACTCCAAAAATTAATGCTGATAAATTTCGTAGTCGCATATGCAATTATCAGACAATATCTATCTTGTCCTAAAAATTTTTACTTTGAATCAAATAAGCTTGGTACTTGGGTTTATTGATGAAACAGAAAGAGAATACGGTAATTTGGTGAATGAAACAGGTTTTTATGAACGTGAAGTAGAAAACACGTTTGATTCCTACAGTTGGTTAAAGAAAAATAGGTATTGACAGATGAACGATATAGAGATACTTAGTCAGATGTTTATGACAAGTACAGAGATTTTATAGCTGATCCTAACAATAATAAGTTTCGTGAATTTCTTTATTCGATTGTTGGTGCTACTGAATTTAATATTGTATAAAAATTGTAAACAAATATTGTATAATGAAAAAACAGATCGTCGATTTCAATCATATTTCTGGGGAAATTCCAAACCAAGATGTTGACGCTCAAATGCAATATTACAGATATTATCATAAAAACCTTTGGTGTGCAAAACAATGTTACAAGTATTACAGCAGAATACTTCGAGCAATATCATATTTACCACTGCTCATGACAAGCTCTGGTATAATTTCAAGTGGAGCATCATTAAACCCTTTTTGTTAATAATATCAGGTGTTGGTGTTTCTCTTTCAACGGCGTGTAAGAAAATTGAGCCTCGACTTGAGACCAAAAGAAATGCTTGTATTTGCAAGGTGTAAAATATGATATGGACGACTTAACACGAGAGTTCCGTATTATTGACAGTATGTTCTCAGATATTCTGCCAATGAGAGTTAGCAAGTACTAAAATAATTATCATAAAACATGGCTGTAACAGTAGTAATAGAAAACAAGTCGTTTCTAGATCAGAGACCCTCTTATTTTGTCCGAAAAAAAATTATAATGTAAAAGTCTTCATTTTGAGCTAGAAAAGGCTGCTGAAGAAAATGTCAACATAGAAGGGTTTTGGAGGGGAAAGAAGGGTTTCTGAGCTAGAAACCTGGTTTACCTCTACGACTTATATATATATATATATATATATATATATATATATATATATATATATATATATATATATATATACACACACACACAGAGGCCCGGGGCGTGGTGTTTATCTTGTGTGTGCGATGAATGTTTGGCGCCTTTCCAAACCTTTGCTTGGCGCCTTTCAGAAGGGTTGGCACATATTATTCGGCGGCTGCGCCCGTGTACATCGCGCACTTCGAACACGCAACCTGCCGGGACTGTATATATATATATATATATATATATATATATATATATATATATATATATATATAGAATATATGTATAGTATGTACGCTGTATCAATAATATACCACGAGATGTATACATTTTTCATTAAAAGGAAACGAAGCTTGCTGAGTTTCCTTTTAATGAAAAATTTATACAACGAGTGGTATATCATTGATACAGCGTACATACTGTACATATATTCTATTTATACCACATACAAATACATATATTTGCCCTTTGAACGGAGTTCAGATTTACTACAGGTAGCCGTGTATTGACCAAGTGAATGAACTCCTCACATACCCGAGCGTGTCCGCTACAAAATGTAGTTCTCTGCCTTAGTGGCTATTTACAATCACCTCTACATATTGATAAGTTGATTGTTGTCTTTTCTTGGTTTCTATTTTTCTCCACATTGATTAACTCAATATAATACACACTTATGATTTAAACATGAAAGATGGTTTTAATGATAAAAGTAGAGCAGTAGCAACACTTGGATAGCTACACCATTCAGATTACGGCGCATGGAAATTAATGTGGCATAGAAACAAAGCCAACTGACGAACCAACAAGAGGTAATTAAAATATTTTAATATATTTACAGTTGATCTAAGTCATTATTCTGCTTTAGCAACCGTACAACCGACCACAAACACACACACACACACTCCCTCTCTCTCTCTCTCTCTCTCTCTCTCTCTCTCTCTCTCTCTCTGGTCGGTTTGACTTTAAAACTCTGTCTCTGTCTCTGTCTGTCTGTCTGTCTGTCTCTCTCTCTCTCTCTCTCTCTCTCTCTCTCTCTCTCTCTCTCTCTCTCTCTCTCTCTCTCATCCTTTGATCTGTTTGACTTAACTTTTACCATCATTCATAAGTCCAGAGATATCGTGGGATGAGAAACGAAAATCCTCTATGTTCGCCATTTCATAGATTTTAGCCCGTATCCTGCTACGATGGTAGAGAGAGAGAGAGAGAGAGAGAGAGAGAGAGAGAGAGGCCTTTGGACATATTCATATTTAAATAATAATAATCGATTTTTTAGAACATTATGGTATGTTTAAGGAAAAAAAACAAAAAAACAAAACAACATAACATTAAATATATCACAGTATGTGTACCACGTAACCGAGGAATTTACTGGTTTGCAACATTGTATCATTGATAAACACTGTAAACAAATCCCAAGGAAAGTGCAAACGTATCGTTAGGACGAACCATATTCTTGTAGGTTACTTGGTGTAATTTCTATTTCAAGGTTTTAATCCAGACCAAATTCCTTTTCTCTCTCATTCAACATTTCTGCGCAGTTTGTCCGTTATGCATGAGAGTGGAGGGGAGAACAGAAAGCAGAAAGGATTGTAATGAAAATGTGTACCATATTAAATTAATTTAGAAACGGGGATTATTAATACTTTTCGTCGTTATTTTTCATACGACACCAGTGACTAATGAGTGCAGATTGATCGTTGATCTAGAATCAACTGCAGACGCTCGCGAAAATGTTTATATATGCGTATTATTGCGCCATGGGCGGATCACAATTTGATATACCAATAGTATTGGTATATCAAATTGCTTTATACCAACACTTTAAATGCATGTTATTTTTTAATATATGTGGTATATATATATATATATATATATATATATATATATATATATATATATATATATATATATATATATATATATATACGTGTGTGTGCGCGTTTGTGTGTTTCAAATTTAAACCAAAAATTACCGTCGCATAATGCGCCAGAAGATCGGGGCCTAAACCGTTTATTTGAAAATCTATGTAACACAACAATGTGAAACCAGACCCATTAGGCGCCGTCGCATAATGATCAATTCTGTTTGCAGTCCAGTGTATATTACACACGAGCAAATATGGTCGATACACAGACTGTTAGAAACTCATCACTATCGACACTATTATTCTCAGACGCTTTAATGTAACTTGTATAAATAGGGATTGGCAAATATAAATTCAGTAAAGCAAATTGAGAACATGTACCCACCATTTCGGCCAATTCTGCGCGTCGGGTAATTCTGCGCAACGATACGACATTCCCGTAAACATTGGATCACGTGTTGTTTTTCGTCGAATATCCAGTTTGTATCAAGAAAGAACGATCGTCCTTTTATGAAGGAAGTGATATTCATAAAGTGTACAAAAATATCCCACAATTCTACCCTAATTGCTTATGAAAATGTGATTTCTAAATGTCAACATGAAGACCCACTCCATGACCGTGTTGAACTTGTAACCCAGAAAATCCTATTTACTGTGTATCTTTTAGAATCATAAAATAAATACATTATATAAAAGATGGAAATGTGTACCTTAAAACAATAATGCATAATCCAAGTTTCCAATTTTGCAAGAAGTTGTCCCACACGTAGTTTTATCGTCTGCTATACAACATGTCAACTTGCCGCTAGAACCGGATTCTCAAAAAATACCCCGGCATATAATCTTTTTCTAAATTCTTTAAAAAAAAAAAATTAAAAAAATTCCCCATAAACGAGAAGTTGTAAACACATTACATCCTATTCATTGTTGGTTCTCTTCAACATAATAGCTTATTTTTTTTTATAAACTGCTGAACTTTAATAAATTTCTTTACAATACCAGTTTAGTTTGCATAGTATCTCTTGCTATTTATTAGCATTGTTAAGTTGAATTTTGTAAAACAAGCCATATACCTGACCTAATTACTTGACCGAAATGCTGACAGAAACAGCCCAAAGTAATGTATTGCATTTCCATAGCCCGATTAATAAACATTACATCTTTTCAAAGCTATGCGCAGAATAGGCCGACATATCGCGTGTCACGAAAACACAGGGGTGGTATCTGGTGTGTCCAAAATTAATATTATTTTGAACAGAATATTCTGGTGACAATTGCCTCTTTTCAAATGGTAAGCATTGCAGTATTTTATTTTCGTCAATCGGTTGAATTCGGTATGCGTTTTGCTTCAGTATTGGTGACGGAAACCTTAGGTGCGCAGAAATGCCCGACATCATTGTATATTGCATATGATATTTATTCCACGACTTTTCTATGGAAACGTGTGTATTGTTTTCCTGCCTGTTCGTGCGTGCGTGAGTAATGTCACGCAGTCCACCTATATTGCTTTATACAGTGGCATCATACTTTGGAATATGATCAAGAATGTTCCACAGATTTGCACAACTGTTTTCGAATTTGGATCCATTCCTAGGTTGATGGAGGGCACGACACTTGTGCATATTTGTGTAAATGAGGGGTGAGTGTTTAATAATAACTGACAGAAAAAAACAAACAACGGGAAATAATGTTGCAATGCTGTAGACTTGGAGTTTACACATGCATTCAGTTTCAGATGCAACAATTAAGAAGTCTTTTCATATATGAATCATTATAAAAATAAGATAATAAAATATGTAACTCGGCCATTAAAGTTACCAATTCTGAGTTCTTTATGAATAATCATTCATTCTTAGCTATACAGAAAATCAAATATACCCCAATCGCCAATTTGCCGAGGTTACAAGTAATTCTGTATAGAAATGGCCTGCTATCGCATACCACACTGCGAGGACACGTCCTTCAATCACATACCGCTGAGAACTCGATGCGAAAATCGACCTAAACACAAATTAACAATGAATATGGCGTTTAAGAGATTTGCAATAAGTTTATGTCTACAATGTTTGTATCATGAACTTTTAACTTTTAAATAACTGTACAAACTGAGTTTCACATTTTTTTCCTTCTATTAAATGTGACAGAGTGATTAACACTGAATTTTACCTTTTCTTATTTAACTAAATTCATTCATGTTATTTTTCAACTGGAATCATATAAAATTTGTTTATCTCCATTTGGATTAATGTTCAACTGCAATTTTAGGTAACTTTACAATTGTACAAGTCACATGGGTCATGTAGGCATTCAACACCGACTATTTCAGTAATGGGTGTCATTTTTTAGAATTTGATTCTATATACCTTTAAGTGACAAGTATTCACTTCGTTTTAATTAGTATACATCCATATTCCTTTGTAAGGTGATTATTTAGACGCCCCGAGAGGTGCATACGGCAAAATAAATGTTAAAAGTACGTAGACATTTTGAACGAAATGAACCTTAAGGTGTGATCCTGTACAATCCGGATTGAATGTCGCGCGCTGTGAGGTCACAATTAAAGCTAGGAATATTGATAAACAAATTCGTACATTCCTCGACTGTGACAATTCCACTCGACGCGCTCTTATTTTGACCCAAGTTTAGTATATGGCCACCATTGTAAAATTCCATAGCGATAGATAATTTTCGTCTGGAAGTTTCTTGGTGACAGTTAAGGTGCAGATCATTCAATAATCAAGATTGAATAGTCTTTGGTTAAAGAAAATTTGTGTTAAATTTTCAAAGAACAATTTATATTTAATTTAAAATGAGTAAATGTGCATACATGACCCATGTGACTTGTACTATAGTAAAATGTATCTTTTAACGTGCTATGCAATTTCAGTGATATAATGAAAACACCGACCACTGCAAATTTCATTACACTGAGTCGTATTTGTTATCAAATGAATGCAAGAAGACTTGTTTCAAACGTTCTTTACATTACTGACAGGAGGTGAAAAATCACATAACTTAAATGAATAAAAACTATTTAACGATCTCGTACACGGTATCTTTTAAACTGATAAAGTATCAATTTTATCACAAAGTTGCAGTTTACAAAGGTTATTTTGTTGATTGGAAATAATCTCTATCCTGGCCTCCTTTATAGCAACAAAAGATCACAGTAAAACACAGTCTTTTTACCACCAATGACGTTACACATATGGGGCGCCGGACTTAAATGATAAACACGATTCAGCCGTGGGTAAAGTTTAAAAAAAATATTTATATCAACCCTATCGTTCGATGAATCATGCCATATCATAAAGGAATATATATATATATATATATATATATATATATATATATATATATATATATATATATATATATATATATAGTCATTAAAAATAACATGGCATTTAAAGTGTTGGTATCAAGAAAATTGATA
>JAECUM010020930.1:0-52211 GCA_016617855.1 Megalonaias nervosa
CACTTAGCTTACATTTCCTCGGCATGATATAGCCAATAATGCGTTAAAAGTGCGGTTAAAATCTCTCTCTCTCTCTCTCTCTCTCTCTCTCTCTCTCTCTCTCTCTCTCTCTCTCGGTAGCGTGTTAGTTTTATTTAATTTAGATCCACCTCAATATCAAGGCTGGCTGCATAAAAACATAAAAATATATATATACACCTGGTCGAAACAATAGGATCGATTGGTTTTAAATTTTGGTATCGAATACAATATAGTTAACTAATCAATCAACGCATGAAGCAACTTAAAGTCATAAAGACTCTGGCAAGGAGATTGTCTCATGCTAAACCTAGGAATAAAGAACGAATAAAAATAAAACAATATGAAGTTGACATTCCGAATAGTGGACAAAGTTTGATCCGGAATGTATAAAACAATCTGCAACTGGAACTATGGTCGCCTCCTGGAATACAGAACCGTATATGCAAAGGGATACTATCTTGACTGTGTTGAGGAAATATTACAAATGTGAAAACGTGATTAGAGATGATATCGAGTATATGTTTTATAACTAACGATGGTCGCCTCCAGGAAGTTTTAAATTGTGTAGTTTCAATATGCAAACCTCAGTAAGTGGAATTTTTAAAAAATTATGGCAAGAAAATAAATTGAAATGTTAAACAAAAGATAAATAACAGTGTAAAGCAATATTGTGACAGTTTTCATAGAGCCGATATAAAATGTTTCATGAATTTAACATTAAAGAAAGAATATCAATATAAATTGACGTGTGTTTATTTACAGAAGTAGTTTGGAATAAATTATGGTAAAAATTTAGTTGTGTTGCAATAGAAGCATTCAGGAGAATAGCAAATTTTGGTTTGTCTATTTCAAACATCAAAAAGATATCCATCAATGTTTCATTAAAGATGCATATTTACAGATTGCACTGAATAACCATACAAGCAGCATCAACTCTGATAGTAAGTTCATTAAGACAGTGCAATGTGAGGAAAAATTAGATTAGATAAACACACACATTCATCTAAATTAACATTGCAATTTGTAAAGTTTACAAGATCAATCTTGAACGAATCGACAAAGAGGCAGAATTTTGGGAAATATAGTTTGCTTAAGAACAGCACATAATGACTCCGTATATAAAAGTTAATCAACTATAGGACTGACACAATTTGACATAAATATGAAACCATTTATACATTTAAACGGATCAATAAATGTTCAAAATTTCTGAAAATAGAGTTGGATACAACAAAACTTTCGTACCGCAGTATTCTGAAATACTACAAAATATTCCAAAGTAAATCGCAATTATATTGGGGACCAGCAATTTCATGTTCTGGAGCAGGGGCTTATTTTAAATTTCCGATTCTGAAATAGCTGGAAAAACATTTTGCTTTAATTTATAGTGAAATAACACCATATTATATCTAGATTGTTAGAACAATTTTGTCCAGAGATAAAAACATAAAATATCTTGACTAGAAAAAATCAAAGAACAGCCCATTTAAATTGTCATTAGATAAATTTGCTGTGTATTTTAATGGCTGTACAAGTGTGTATCTAAATCTGTAACTACAGTAGGACGATTAAGCTTGCACAATATCTGACACCCTGTAAAATTATTTTTGCTCACATTAGAGATTGTTGAGAAAACTATGAAGAATTGACATACAAGGCATTTGCTAAACTATGGATATAATATGCAGGAAATCTTTGAGTGGGATGTCAACAGCAGGGCAAGATAGTTATTAGAGAGGGCCAGTAAACATAACACACACTGACTCAACAAACGAGAAATATTAATTGGACTAAAGAAAGTATGCAATATTCTAACAGGTGCGCTCCTGAAGATCTTAGGATGATTATTAGTCTTACAAAGGAAAACATTACTTAACACAATGACGTACGCTAGTACATATCTTTATAAATGACATTTTTTTAAATCTGATAATTTTCGAAAAGTTGTAATTGACCCGAACATCTTTCACAGCATCCCATTCGGCCGCCATGTTGTTATACGTGATACATGTCAAACATGTGATTAAAGATTCATGAACATAATTATATTTGTAATATTTGAAATTAAATTTTAACAAATATAACTATTCATAAAGCATTAATAATATTTTGGAATAATTTTGTTTCGAAAAAGAAAACACACTTTATATACCATTAAATTCGTAACAAGAATATCTGTATATTCCTTACAGACGGAAATGACAGATGAACCGGAACGGTGAAAAAGTAACATCATTCACAAAATTCCTGTAAACCGGTATCCAGGTAAATACCATACACCTTTAGCTGAAAATAAAAGTTTCTGCTGTAGATGGCTGTCCACTTGGCTTCTTGAAAGGGTCAAAAAAATAATTTCCAAGCGTAAGGTATTATCATGATGTTTTTGTTTTATCGTTGTAAATTAAAGGTGAACTTTACAGAACAATCGAAAGAACAATATTTATGAAATTTTTGTTACGAACGTGAAAGTACAGTTAATTGCACAAGCATCAATTAGCTGTGGGAACAAACTGAACGTGAGAAAAAGAAAATCGAATACGCAGTATTCAAAGAATGGTTAAAATGGACAGTCTGTCCACTATGTAAGCCACGTGAATGACAAGAAGCAGCAGACCTAGTTGACGTGTAAACAAATATAAAATACAACAATGGATACAAATATATCTTGAAAGTATGAGATGTCTCCTCAATATACGCTTGGACTGAGAATAAAAAGTCAAAATAGGCAGAGGATATATACGGCTGTCTCGGAGAAATCTTCAAAAAGATTGAAAGCCTGAAAAGATACAGTTGAGAGAAACGAGTTATACAACAAGACAGTCAAGGATTTGCGGGAAAACGAGAACATCGAATGTTTTCATCACACTCAGATAAAAAAGAATCTGTAGTGGCAAGGTTTGACAAGTCTCATTGGACTAAAATGAGGTAGTATTTTTCTCAAAACAGCAAAGCACATCTAAAGAAGAATGAAAAGAGTAAATGGGTCACCTTTTTACCAAAGCTTTTTACCAAAGAGTAAATGGGTCAACATTTTACCAAAGCTAATTGATGGATACAATAACACTAGTAAAAAGTCATTTGACATGACTGCAGCTAAAGAACCGATACATTTTTAACTCTAAATTCAATATTGGCAAGCGAGCCAGAATTTCGAAATACAGAACAGTATATGCAAAGGGATACGGTCTTGACTGTCTTGAGGAAATATTACAAATGCGAAAACTTGAATAAAGAGGATATCGAAGGTATGTTTTATAACGATACAATACGACAAACATGACGTATATAAATTTCAAAAGATTTGTAAGACTATAATATCAAATGTAAAAGATGTGAACTCGTCAACTGGAAAAAATATGATGAGTCATTTAACAGTTGGGAACCAGCAGAAAACACTTTTTAATTAACATAAATATTTGAAGCACCACACACAGCAAATAATATCAAGCTGCATGAAAAGTTTAAGTTGTTTGAAGGAAAATGAGCCTCGAGAATGTGATAGATGTGGGGAAGACACCACATTAGAAAATGAAGGACTTATAATCCGTATGCATTGATTTCAAAGCCAACAGTAAAAATGAATCTACTTCCAAAAAGCATGACAGTTATGCACAAAAAATGGTACACATGAAAAAGTATGATAAGGTGATCACAGTGTTAGAATTGTCACAGCTGGGTAATATATGACATTATATAGGAAATGAAAGGGACAACGTATAAAAATTTGAATTTGATGATTTTCACTACTTTTCAGAAGAAAACAAAAACTTTGAGAAAAAAACAAATAGTGTCAATGACTGAAGGCTTGTTCTATGGAATCTTGAACAACATAAACATAATAAAGGTCACATCGAGGTTGATGTGATCAATAAAACATCTAGACTTTTCAATTTCTATCAGCTATGCATTTTCCCTTGACAAAATATTTACCGTTTTCAATTCTGAAGCTCCATAAAACATTTTATTACAAACTAAACCAACATTATTTAATTTTGAAAGAATTTCGGCACCATCTTGGTGAAGTAAGAACAGTATAATTTCGACAGCATTTGGATATGCAGATCTTGAAGATTGTTTTCACAAACGTCTCTAGTAATTGAAAATTAAAATGCACAAATGAATAAATAGTTCAATCAGATCGTACAACGGTTGTAAAATTATTTTTAGTCAAGAAAAGTCAATTTCCAACTGATTTTGTTGCTTAGCAGGACCAAGATGTTATCGTAGATAAATGCATACCCGAATTTAATATTTTGAAAACTCCAGCAAACGTACCAATACAGAGACTTACCCCTCTGCTGCATCTCATTTGAATGCATTAAACTCACCTTAATAAAGCTAGCACAAATAGATTTAGTGAGATAATAATTGACTACACTGAACATTCTGCATGCCATACTGAGATACTAGATTAGGTAATACTATTCAGGAATTCTTCAATAATTCATCTTTTATCTTGTGATACGATGTATTTTGACTCAATGACATTTTAGCACTTTTCTAAATCTGTTTTCGCTGGCTAACATGTATACTGTATTGGCCTAGTGGAAACTTTCTCTTTGTTGATTTGTATCAGACAAATCAAACGACGCACATGAACTAACGTGATCGTATCTATTCATCATCAATCACACCTTCTGGTTCGGTAAAGCATGTGCATAGTCGATACAAATCAAGTTAAGGATTATCTGTTATCTTTAATATCTATCTTGTCTGATGCCATGTTTGGCCTCATTCATGATAAGATTCTATTTCTAGGTAATTGTGACATCCTGTACTTTCACCGTTGTAGTACATTTTGTGTTTTCTGATGAGCTCTTATTTGTACTCTCTATTTCTTATTTCCATTTTTATGTATTCTATTGTTTGATTATTCACAATGTTTGCAGAAACGAAAGTTCTCTATCATTCATTATTTTGCCGCAAAATTCGTTCTTATGTTTGCCAAGTTGCATTTCAAATTATTTTCTCAACTGTCAATTAAAGCTGTAAATCATTTTGCAAATAACCTTTCTCACTGAGAAGGACAACAGACCAAGGTAGAATTGAATTTGGAAGACAACTTGGAAACCGTTCGCAAGAATAATAAAAAAAGCAAGAGCAGAGAGATTACAGAAATAACTAGAAGAATCCAAGCTATTGCAGTTTGTATTTTGCCACCATCAAAAACGAATAGTGAAGGATTCTTGAAGGTGATCGTTCCAATTTTTTTAGCCAGTTCACAATCGACTACCTCATAGTAAATGGACCTTTACCTAATACATGTGTTAATCAACAAACGGCGCTAAGCAAGAGAGCTATGTTACAATAGTGTTACTCAAAAAAAAAAAAAAAAAAAAAATTCCCAATCTTCAAGATAAATGGGATTGCAAATAATATATTTTATTATTGGGTACTACAACACTGTGCGTGAATTCAAACCCACTCTCATTTACTACATCAAACGAAAGAATGAGACAAGGCCTGCACACATTCCTGATGACTTTTACAAGATAGATATCAACACCAAAAGAGGAAATGACTGCAAATTATTACAATTAAGCGTTGATGTTGTTTGTTTAAAACACAAGCCAAAAGTTCTTATCCCTCTGATGCAAAGTCACACAGTTACGTAACTAAGACAATTCAATATGTTTAGAATTCGATAGCTTTTGTACCATACAAACGTATCCTGAATCAATTACAGCTTGCGGGCTTTTGAGACCACAAAACAACAATTTCCTCTAAAAGACCAATAACAAATTTTATTTCAGTCGAAATTATACGAGTTTGCATGTCTTTGTTAGGTAAAGGTCTTTTTTATATGACGTTGTTTTCATACAATGTTAATGGATATAGCAAGCAATTACTACTAGTTGCAAGTAACCGATTAAATATCATCATTAGAGATGAAGACAGACAGCTCATATTTCGTTTTCACCGTACGACTTCAAAGTATGTTTGTCGCGTAGCTCGTGCAACTTAAGTTGTTTTCCATGTACAGTAGATAGAGTAGAACATGTAGAGTATGATATGAGAATTACCGCTTAGAGGTTCTGGTGAGTTCTTAGCTTACACATTGGGAGAAACACAAATGAAAAAAAAGTCTACTAGGTAAACAATTTTCAATCACTTAGATCTCAACATTACCATATTACCAATCTAGCAGAACCAACATAAATATTTTAGACGCTACTAGAAACTTTTTAATAAAATGAGTTGATACCACACAAATAAATACAAATGTGTTAGATAATAATCTGAAAGCTATTGAGATGCGAAAGAAATAAACTAACACTATTAACAGCTATTGAACAGAGTGGCATTCAAAGAACTAACAAAGTCTCAGAGCTACGAAACAGATTTAAGAGAACAAAGAAAAGATATTAGATGCAAAGGAAGTTCACGCCATATCAACTATTATACAAAAGTTGCAAACAGTAAGACAAGGCGTAGACATGCTCCTAACGTTAGGCATATATACAACCAATCGAAAAGATCATACACACATAGACAAACGCCTTGGAGTGCGACATGGAGAAAATACATTTTTTTAATAAAAGAAATCTCTGAGAAGCTATGGTACGTTTCAATCTCGATTTGATTCGCTACAGAGGGATCTGAACAACGAAATGCAATAGCACGATGAAGAACGTTGAGCAACAAAAACTTTTGTGTCATCAATATTAATGACACAAAGAATGAGACAACCGGAAACACTAATCTAATATCAGAGACGTAAACAAAAACGAATTTAGCAAAAGGATAATGAATAATTAAATATATGAAGATTACAGACGATTTGAGTGATAAACCAAATATGTTAAAGATGTTACAATCACATAATCTTACAATGGATTACACGCTGAAGCTGAAGAATCTATAACTAATATAAACGAATTTGTTGGTCAAAAAGTGAATAATGCTATTGGTGTGGTACAAAGTACCATTGACGAAGTAGATAAAGTAATTAACGAATGAAAAAGGATTTCAATGATCTGGAACAAAAGATTCGAACATGTACAGATGCATTCAGCTCTAGAGTAACTACAAAGACTTTCGCTTTAATTGATAGCCTTGAAACACTTAAGACCGTAATATTGTTGTTGCTCTGAGGTTAACGTCATTTTCCAGCGTATGGTAGGATATAAGTTATGACCAGTGTAACTGGTAGAAGAAGGACCAGGGAAACCCCCCGGAAGAACCACCGATCTACGGGAAGCTACTGGCGAGCTTTTTCTATACACACAATGGCCGAGCGCGAGACTAGAACCCACGTGGACATAATAGAGATTACAGTGGTAGGTAAACGAAGACCGAAATAATCGAAAACATATACACATTCAAAACTGAATTGAACATGGATGTGGAAATAATGAGCATTGCAATGTCAGTTAGAATGGCAGAATTAGTGAAAGAAAAGAATCAATAAAATCAAAAACTAAACTAATGTCTGGATTATATAGCTGTATGAGCTTTACGTTATTCTGAGTGATTAATATCCAGCTGGCATTAATTTAAGTGTTAATTCAGCGTATATAACTTTGATTGCAAGTGGAATAGAAACGCACCACCAGTGTCAAATAATGTACGCATATAAGAAAGGATTGTTGGATATTTCAAAGCTGAAATAGGACCTATTTAAGTAGCTGCAATTTACTAATTTGACTATGCTTCGTCATGTTTTGTTGAATACATCAGATAAAGTAGATCATTCTAAAATCAAAAGCAGACAATGAAGTTCATATAAAATATGTGTCAAGTTGTATACTGAACCTGCATTTACGAGTAAGTTGAACTTTTATCCAGATTTTTACATTGTATTCGGGGCAAACAACAAACATTTTACTTACTCGTTGATTATTTAAAAAGAGGCGACTCTCAGTGCTGTGCATCGAACGTTTGCTTAGAGCATTGCCCAAGAAGGAGATCTTCAAGAATGACAATTACACTGTACCTATTGGACAAGCCGAATTGTCACAACAGATTGACAACGTCGTACCTTCGGTACAGATTTTATTACTTATTTTTCAGAACCATATATATCAGCAGCTATAATTAGATGCACAATAGCTAATGGTCAGGCATTTATTGGAAGCAACTATCTATAAGTTATTTGATGGTGATGGGTGTGATCATGAAAGAGTTAGAGACAACAATTGACGAGTACCAGAGAAGAACTGCAGAATTCAACAGAACAAAGACACTTGGCTGTTTGATTGAAGTTATAAGAGCAAATGGTTGGCTGATTTATTACTGAAACAACATAATCATGTCTTCTCTCTATATAAGTCTACTTATATTGGTGATGACAGAAATGATTTAAGCGATCCCGACGGTAAGATAAAACTTGAAAACAAAGGCACCCAGGACTGAATGATCTCTACCAACCTTTTGATACTCAAGTATATTACAAATACATTTTCCTTACACTTGTCATGGGTGTTAGTCTGTTGCTTACATGTTGCTATGAATGGATGCATTAAAGGCTTGCTAACGCACACGATATTTTGTATGAATGGTTATTTTTCTGTACAATAAATAGCAAATAAGTCTACATGCAGTAAATGCGTAACTTCCAACCTGAGGACACAATATGGCAGGTGCCTAAGTACATCAGTCACACATTCATAGTAGCAAACTAAACCCAAATGTTATGATTGTACATGGTAGTTTGTTAGTGAAGGTAAAAAAAGGAGATGATAGCAATGCAGTGGTAAATAATTTGGATAAAATGATTGTATTACAGCATTGATTGATTTGAGTTAAATCGAGCGACATAAAAGAATGTTCGGTTATATGTATATGCTTGAACGAATATGATTGAGCAAAAGTAGTACCACGAATAAAAACTTGATAAAGCTGTGAGCAGGAGCTGTTAACGCGTAAAATACTGGCATTAAAGTTATACAGTTTGTGATATATGGGGACACTTTTAGAATACCACTTCATTTACAAATAAGAACACACGGTTATCTAATGTATCCTTGTGCTCATCAACATGATGTCATATTCAACATTACACTTGCAAAAGCAGCTGAAATAGTAGAAACTAGTAACCATGACATTGAAAATATATGTTTGCAGTAACACGATTAGCACCATTTCACAATCGGTAAATGTCAAATACAGAAACTGAGTTGAATTCACTTTCGACTATGCCACTATAGAGAGAATCATAGACATAACAAACAACATGTCTTTAAAGAATCTTACACTAAATAATTGCAGAATGAAAGGTATTTTGACATTTGATAAAAGAGTGGAGAAATGATTCTGACAGATTTTAAACCCAGCAATAAAAGAAAAACAAAACTGGTTAACTACAGAAGTTGTGTCAAAATGTGATTTATTTCCAGGGTTTTCAACTGATACAACAGTTTACAGCAGCCACAAATTGCACGGCGGCAGTCTAATTAGAAAACACATAACGATATATTCACTTTCAAATCGAAAGAAATGAAAATATTGTTGCCCACAAAATGAATATTTTTCGGGTGTCTGGTGTCATGTATCATTCAAAACAATCATCTCAACTAAATTTTCTTTCAGACATGTACCAATGTATCTGTATGAATCCTATAACATGATCATGTTTGAAATCTTGCGGTATTTTTTATTTAACTTTTTAACCAGAGTTATCGTCGTTAGAGTCATAAACCGACAGGTATATATTAATCAAATGGTTCTTTTCATGTTTTTTTTTTAGCAGTGTTGCCGCTATCATGCTTCACGAACATATGAAATATGAAATCCATGCCGAATGAAATATATTTCTCATTGTAATTTATTATGTTTATCCCGTGATCAGGATCACTTTTACAAGCGTTTTCATCAATAGACTCTAACGAGTTGTGAATAAACAAAGGTATAAATTTCGAGCATTTCAACTTTAAATTGTAATCATTTTTCTGTGTATAATTTAGTCCAATGATCTTGGTCACAACCTTTAATATATTCCATTTTTTAACACACAAATATGGCATGTATGTCTTGAGTCAAAATGTTCTTCATCATCCTCTGAACACAATAGGTTGTGCATTAGTAAAGCACCTGAAAAACACCTGAATGCAACCAGTTCAATATGTAAACGATTTGTTGGTAAAATCCATGAATTGCTTTCACAATCATCCAAAATCTTCAGGGAAAGTGTTTTATTGGTTTTTGTTCGGTCCATGTTATATCTGACAAGTGTGACTACTATGTTAGACAAAATCAAAATAAGCAAAATACGAAACATTTAATTGTTCATGATTATCTCATTACTTTGACAATTGATCCGTACAGGCAATATGTTCATCGAGTTGTCTACACTGTACAATAGAATTTTGTGTTCTAATAACTTTTCCCTATTATCGATCAATTCAAGCATTCTTTGCAGATATATATCCGTCCATGATGTACATTTATCTGTGATGATACCAATCAACACAGATTTTTTTTATTCCAACGTAATGATACTCTCCATGTCTGTAGTTATTTTGGTCATTTGAATCGAATACTAACAACATTCCAACGTGTCTTACTTTAGCACTTACTTCTCTGAAATTCTATCCATAGCGCTCTCTACCCCTTCCAGTATTTCATAAACATTTATTGATGTATCTAATTCTCTTTCAAACTTACTTATCTTCAGTTTTCATTGGGCGCATATTAAACCAATGACTGTATCCATCCAAACTGCGCTAAAAAAGTCTTGGAGTATCATGTTTTAGCATTAAAATACAGCATGAAAGAACATCTAATATTTTAAACATTTCCTGCAAGATGATTGGTCTGGTTCTGCGGTAACATTGCCTGCAAATAATTTCTCTCCTACCCTCCCACTAGGGTTGGTCTTTTCGTAAGTCTGATAGTTAAGTCAAATTGCACTTTCAGTGAACCTAACGCATATATTACAGAATGATCATTTTCTTCAAGCTTGGTTCTATGCTTTTGAAAAATTCATGGAGATCTTGTGTGATGCCACCTTTGATTATATGCTAATTTACATTTCTCCTAAATCAATCTGTACGTTTCTTGGTTTTGCATTATGTTTACTTGAAAAGTATTAAAGGAGCTTTCAATTTGTTTCTCACTTGCTTTGGAATCAGAAAATCAAGTATACGTCAATATGTATATATATATATATATATATATATATATATATATATATATATATATATATATATATATATATATATATATATATATATATAGTTGCGATCTACTCAATGAACATTCTTGCAAACTGCACACCTCAGTATGTACGATTTCTAAAACCTCTGCACCTGGGGGTAGCATATATCGGAACTACTTACCACACAAGGGGGAGACCATTGCAGATCTTTTTCTATGTTCTGAGATGGCATTTTGTCCTCACTTGGACATTTAACGTTTCCCTTTTTTATTTATGTTCTTGTCTTTATCAGTAAGTCCTATATGAGACAAGCCCCTTAAGGACTTTTCGTTGCTTTATGTGCTCATGTTATGTCTTTGGCTTAGGTGTATCATCCTATATTTTTACACTGTGTTTGGAGGCTCTCGTAAACGAACCTCGCACAAAACCACTCATTTTGAACTCATGTTGCTTAATGCGTTGATATAACGAAATTTTCTTTAGTATTTTATACCGAAAGTTTAAATTTATCGGGGAGCTATTTTTTCTTCCTTGAGTGTATATTTTGATCTGGTTTCTATGTATACCAACTTACTGAGCTGGACCTCAAATTATCTAGAAAAATGTTTCCCCGAAACCGAAACGCGAACTGCGAACAAGAAATAATATCATCAAACCGATTCAGTTGATACCACCACTGGATGCATGTGTGAATCATGCGATCACACGTAGTGTGTCCTATGGCAAGACATTTGCTTCAGTTGTGTTGATGCGCAGTAATTCTAAACAAGAATGTCTGACTAACCCCACCCCTCCGGAAAACTTTATTCTAGGGCCCTTTCTCAATGAAAAGGTTGCTTGATGAGTATTTGGGCTCACAATGGACCTGCTCCAGCCCCATTCTGGGCAGCTGCGGGGGCTGCTCGTTGAGGGAGGGGTGGTTGTTACGCCACTGGCCGTAAAACAGCAAACCAAACGTACTATTGTCTTGGCTTTTCTTATTCGGTTCTGGTTTCTGCAGGTAGCAAAATGGGGTGAATTTTTAAACGACTTTTTCCATTTTCTTTTTCTTTTTGTAAATCTCTTTTAAGTGAAACCATGAGTCCGTCACTCGAATAGGGATATAGCAAACCTACATAGAGCACGAAGAGCGTATTAATTTACACACAATGTCCTCAAACGTATATACATGTACTTGTAATAGATTTCGGTGCCAAATTAATATACTTTTAGTTTGACATTTCATGAAAGCGTAGTTCGCAAGAATGTTACCCTTTTTCGGAATGTCATTTGGAAATATGGCCAATTTATATGTAACCTCCTGAACGCCAAAAGAGCTAAACGGTTCTCTCCAAGACAATACATTATCTTTTTCAAATTAAGGATACACTGTGAAAATTCAGATGAACTTGCATATAATAAAATCATACAGCAGTCTTTTTTTGTGTTTAAAATTTGCTACACTCTTATATCAATTGTCATTGTTAGTTAGTGCATGTACTCCAATCCATTTCCTACTATATGCTAATGTTTAACTTATTGAAGAGTTAACGTTTTCTTGAAGCATTGTAGTTTAAAGATTTCCTACAATAAAAAGGGAATGACTAGTCGCTATAAGTTTCCCGCACCTCTATATCGCCAATTTACAATTTTGGTTGTGATGTCCCAATCTCTACCTGTTAATTTTGTCCAGCAGTTAACGAATTTGGTAGAAGATATATTTATTCGTTACATTTCATCAGAGTCACTCATTAAATGCATTAAAACCGCGACGAAATAAAGACGATGCACTGTGTTGACACCAAGTGAGTCCCCTAAAGACGACTGGATGGCATTTATCACTAATCTACTTTATTCTCAAGTACACAATCAAATGTAATTCCTCTTGGGACTTGTTTCCTGAAATCGACGTAAGAAGATTAACCGTATTCCAAACATTGGATGATCATGCACGTTTCTATTAAACCGGAGTTCAAAAATTTCCAAAAACAATTCTGTATTCTGAAGGATGGTAAATAATCTGTTTTATATCCCATAGAAAAATTTCATCATTAAACAAGGCCCAAAATTTAGTTCCATTTTAAATCTTGGAATTAATTAGAACAAACGAGAGTCCTTTTCTTTGCACGAACCGTACAATATAAAATTAACTAAGAGTTTCAGTTCTTATATCTCCTAACCTCTGTTTCTTTCAAAAGAGTACTTTTCCACTTTTATATTATATTCAATTGAATCAAAGGCAAGAAAGCACATTGACGAATTTGCATTATGAACGAAGATTAAATCATGACTTTCATCATGTTTTAATTACATCTTTCACAATATTTCCTAATTTTGTTGATGTGAAAAATCATATTTAAGTCTATGACTGAGTTACTTGGAGTTATTTGGGGTCAAAACTCATTCAGTAGCTAATGTTTTAACAACATGATGCCATATATTACATGGTATGCCCCAAGATCCCTTCCGGCATAAGTGCTTGAACCAGCAAGGATCCGTGCAAGCGCATCTGACATGTAATTGATTCATCATTTACTTCCGTCAATTGCTAAAATAGACACAAGCTGGGAGTCATTTGAAAAGTTGCCTATGTTTACAAAGCAGAACTATTTAAAGGCTACAATTTCAAAATGCAGAAGGAACTGCAATACATTGTGGAGTTTTGCAAGACATTTAATGTTGCACACATTCGGAAGAAGCTTGCAGAAACAGAAAAGCATTGACAAAACATGAGGCTAGACGTTATGTGCCTAGGGCAAATTTTATCCACAATCAGTACACAAATAACAAATCCATGGTGAAACTCAGAAATAGTCTAAGAAAGTAACAGTTTAAAAATGCATTGACGGAGCATTTAGGCGATGTATCTATGTTATAATCTACTAGATACTGTAGCAACATGCTGAAAGAAAAGGTGAAAACAGTCTCCAGCGATGGATGGTAAATTACATCTGCTATTTATTTGGTCACAGACGACTTAGTTCCTACAGACCGTAATGTTGATGTTTGTCCAAATTACTCTACTGTCGTGGTAACATGGGAATATCACGCTTACATGCTTTGAACGATCTATCCAAGAGGAAGCATTGGAAACGATGAAAATTATATGCTGCGCACCTTACTTGTATAAGACCATTATTGTGATTGTAAAACATCATAAGATACGTGGTGTGACTACCATAAGAACTTAATCTGCGCAAAAAATATGGTGCGACTCGACACTTCTCTTGACATGTTTAACTCTGCAAGAAATATATGACGTTATAATCTCTAATCATTAGATTCAAACCAAATGTACTTTAAGGTCTGTTAAATATTTTACGCAAATTAAGAAATACTTTCCAATAGAGGACTAAAAGTACTTTGGTATCTACATGTAAGTTTACCTTCCGTAATTTTCTTTCTTTCATTCAACCAATCTACTATCGTTTTTTCCTTTCAATCCTTTCCTTCCTTCCTTCCCCATTGGTAATCGCCTAATCGAAGACAAAATAAAACACACAAGTATTTTTTAAAATTATGTCATACGATGTAATTCAAATTAAAGAAAATGGATTTTATTTAAAGGACTTAGGACGTACAATCTTGACAAAACTTGAATCAAGTCAGGAATAAGCCATCGGTCTGCGCACCTTACTTGGATAAAAATGACTTTTATGTGCCCTCTATAAAAATCAGGCCCTTTGAGATCTTGTTTACACCCAATAGCGCCTGTTGAAAACTGAAATGGTTGAAGGTTCAATATACACATATATAGGCGCCTTTAGAGAAATTTCGTTAATTTTTTAGCTAATTATTTTTAGCCAATCTGCGACATTTATTATTTAAATTTTAGTTTTCAATATGCCATGTGTACTCCCTTATAAGTCGATTCTAACTGCAAACTGTACACATCCAGATAATGCGCCGGCAGATCTGGGTCTGTGAAGTTTGTTAGGGGTAATCAGTAGAACAAGCAATATATACCCCGGTCTGTAGGCGCATTATGCTATGGCAGATCAGAATGTTTGTTGTTTGCAGCTTGACTTGTCTTATAAGCGAGTACGAACGGTTCCACCACACATAGACTGGTTCCGCAGCTTGAAATGATAATTGGCCTGCCCATTTGTCTCGGACATTTACAATATATAAAGACTATGACACAATATCTAGCTATCTTATTCATCTATCCCTTTATCTGGCCATTTTAACCATCTATTTATATGGAGAATATATAAATTTTATCAACACTATTATACCGGCTTATTTACACACCTAAGGAAATGTTAATAAATGCATAATGACATAAAAACTCGAATCTGTCAAGGCGTTCAGCGTAAATCCATACTTTACTTTGCTAATTGGTTATTTTATAGGTTTCGACTGACTTAGTCCCAGATGGGAAGTTATTGTGATTTACAAATTGTCTATGAAGTGGTGATTTTGTAATCCATGTTTCAGAAGCTATTATGTATAGGAAAACACAAACACATGTACATGTTGATAAAGTGTATCATTTTAAGATAAATCAAGAAGGATTGTTTGTCTGGATAAAATCCTATGGATGGTCAGACAATTATATGATATCAAAATAAATTGGGCCTAGCTTGATTGTATCACATATACAGGAGATTAAAGAAATGGTACACGGCGATAAGGTACACCATTTCATGACAGTATTTACACATGTAGAACGCTCGCACAAATGAGAACATCATAAAGCTACATATGCTGTCTCATAATGCTCCAAGAAAGCGTATAGGTTGCTTTTATGACGTTCTCTTGATATTATATGTGGATCGAATAGCAAATCTGAATGTAGATGTGTTATAAGAAGGCAGATCTGGGTGTATCCTACTCTCAGTGGTGTGAGTGCTATATGCATATGAATACGGTAGCTGTATAAGACCATTATTGTGATTGTAAAACATCATACGATACGTGGTGTGACTACCATAAGAACTTAATCTGCGCAAAAAATATGGTGCGACTCGACACTTCTCTTGACATGTTTAACTCTGCAAGAAATATATGACGTTATAATCTCTAATCATTAGATTCAAACCAAATGTACTTTAAGGTCTGTTAAATATTTTACGCAAATTAAGAAATACTTTCCAATAGAGGACTAAAAGTACTTTGGTATCTACATGTAAGTTTACCTTCCGTAATTTTCTTTCTTTCATTCAACCAATCTACTATCGTTTTTTCCTTTCAATCCCTTCCTTCCTTCCTTCCTTCCCCATTGGTAATCGCCTAATCGAAGACAAAATAAAACACACAAGTATTTTTTAAAATTATGTCATACGATGTAATTCAAATTAAAGAAAATGGATTTTATTTAAAGGACTTAGGACGTACAATCTTGACAAAACTTGAATCAAGTCAGGAATAAGCCATCGGTCTCAAACGTAGCTACGTCTGTTGTAGTTAAAATTATGTTTATTGATGGGTTTGGAGGTGATCCGTAGAGGTGTTGACCTTTTGTAAACACAAGTTTATTTAATCCCCAGCACTGTCTGTGATAATATACTGTATTGAAAAATCCGATCATTCTCTTTATTTGGAAACTATATATTAGAGGGAATGCTATACTTTTATTCAGTAAAATGCCTTCAGACGTATAAAAGCATTCATTACTAGTATTGAGCCATTTAGTGAATATAAAGTTACTTGCTTGCACCCCGATTGTCATCATCACGTTAGAGAGCACCACCGTGGTCAGTGCCCAGCATAATTACCATCTATAAAATTTAATGTGCGCTCTTTTGTTCTGTTTGTAAAATGTTTCACTGCTTTCACACACAATTTTACACCACAAGGTAACAAAGGTATTACCTTCACATTGACGGTTTTATAAAACTTTACTCGGTAATTTAAGACAAAATCAAGCCATTTATATGACATCGGCTTCAAGGAAACTCTTACATGCACTAGCTTAATATTGAAACACACATCAGCTACTTTCATATCGCTTTGTAAGGTTTGTAATTAGGCGGTTATAAATGGAAATCAGTCTTTAGATGCTGCAAACAAGTGTATTACATACTAGACTCTACCACATATAATATAAATTTTAATTATCTACATACCCACGTACACACCTGACTGCTTGCCCGTCTATCTGTTTCTCTATTTATCAATGTTTCTATTTGGAAACCGATAATCGAAATTGTGACTGCATCTCGTCTCCGACTTTTGCTTTGTACAGTGTTTGCAGTCCTTTATTTAATAATTTATTGCGCGTTTGAAAGTTACTAGTTGAATATTGGTACAATATGTCTATTGCAATGTATACAATGATGTATTCACGTGATCAACGCCAAAATGCACTCGGTCTTCAAGGAATAGCAGAATGGTCCTTTTAGCTTGAAACATTATCTGTCATACATTGAAATAATAACTGAGCACCAAATGACTTTCTTTCAACGGATTATGTTCTCTAAACGTTGGTGATTATTCAAATAGGATTCAATGGTATAGCACTAAATTCAGTCCGTAGATGATTACCCTAATCTCAAAAATTCTCTCTGATATTTCAGCATCATCCAATCTTAAAATCAATAGTTGCCAAAGGGGATTTGGATGAGCCGCAACTGAAATCCCATAAGTTACGATGAGAATTTTAAGATAAAATCATTGCTCAAGACAATGTCATTGGAAACCTGCTCAGTGCAGAACGATCTCGAGGTTTCGACTTCATCGTCATTACCTAAGGTAACAAAGCAAATCTGGCATGATCAGTTTTGTTGGATGAGCAAGCATAACAGCTGAATACCTTAAATACAGAGAACCGGAAATGTTATCTCCGACTGGTGTAATTAGAGTACTCAGATTATGCATGCAGATGTAAATAGCGGGCACTACTAAGGCTATTTCCATATAAAGTTGGCGAACAATATGCACTCACATAAGAAGCTAAGTAGGCCTGGACATGCTCTTGTCGGAATCAATAGTCAAATTCATAAATCGCTCATACACAAACCAAAACGGTACACAACTCTTAATGAATTTGTAGTAAGGTGGCCGTTTGCGGAATACCTTGGAACATTTGGCTTTCTTCTTGTTGCGAATACAACAGTTTTCTGGGCAAATACTTATATTTTATAGCATTACCCAGGAGTCATAGGGCCATTTTCTTTTAAAAATTAATTTCTACGGGTTTTGTTGGTACATCACGTGACAATTGGGCAGTTTTATTTCATGCGAGATAAGTCGCTCTAGAAGGCATTATTAAACCCAAAACCTAATTGTTGGTGATTATGTGGAAGGAGTAATCATGCAATTTGCGAAAGGGTTTGTATTCATTCGTCGTGTTCCCACTAACTTTTCAATTAAGAAAATCGTGCTAGACCCGTACTATAATAATACCACAAATCAGCATCGATGCACAAAGAAAGACAAATCCTGTACGACTATACCCTCAAGGCATTCGGACAAAATTGTATCATTAGTACAGGGTCTTACACAATGACATATGGGGAACGATTTTGACCCAATTTTTTTAAATATCTTATTTTTGTATTGAAGTTTATATCGTTGTAATATCAGAAAATCCCATGGCAGGCCAGTTTAAGTCTATCATCTTACAGGGCATTGTAAGTATCTGCCACTGGCTAATCCTTGTTTTAAGACCATGAAATTCTGTGCCTTAGTTTGAAAGTTGTTTGTACTCTCATAAAATCAAAATGTGATCATTAAAATAATTTTTCTTTTAAAATGATTTCCGACTCTCTTTCGCTACAAGGTGCTTAAATTAGGATAGACACTAATATTATGCTCAATCCAACCCATTACTGGAAATTTTTAAATATTTTTACTGACAGTTATATCAGTCTGAATTTACTGATGTCAGAAAATTAAGTGACAGGCCAACGTTAGACAGTTGTTCAATGCAATATCATGTCATGCATTATTTCGATATATATTACAGTTATATTCCATTTAATCCGAGTCTTGTCATAAATTGTCTCTTCCACCTTATCAGATAAATTGTTGTGGGATGGGACAAAAGATGGAGATGTCATTTTACAAAGACGACCGTTTGACACTTTGTTAGATTGATGTAGTCTGTTTTAGATTATTTGCCAAAATCTGCCTGACCTTCCCCTAATGCTGTAATAAACCTTAGCCGGCGTTTGTGTTTCGTTGGAAATATCTCTAATTTTGTCACACGATTGAAGGTGAATTGCTAGATGATTTTCTTCATATATGATTTTCTTCATATATATATATATATATATATATATATATATATATATATATATATATATATATATAAAGGACGTAATAGAGTAATTTTATAATTTCTGTGAGGATAATAAATCGGTTCGGTCGTTCATTAGGTAGGTAGGGAAAATACATCTTATCAAAGGCAAAATTCATGGAACTATGGTTAGTGTGCTAATGTACTGTGAATAATGATCCAGTATATTTGCAAATGTGGAAGTCAATATCTGATTGTATGATTTTTGAGAGAGTGGTTTGACGTAAATGTGTAGGCAGCGAGTCATAATGTTCTGTATCGTCTGCAAGTTTCATACTGAGTCAGATATTCGTATAAAGCAGCTGTAATGTTCATACCACTTTTGTACGCGCCAGGTGAAACGTCATGCATTAAAGTTGAATTTATCATAACGAATCCACTCCTAAATTCACAGACATTGAATACATTCCTAACAACTCGTTTATGTTTCATATACTGAAATAAAAATAGACAGGATTTGATTGCCAGAGATCCTGAGGACTTTGGTCTTAAATGGGTAACGAAAATTTGAAGCATTTCAATTTTGTTGGATACTTGATAACCATTTCATGTTTGTTGGATACTTGATGACCATTTCGTGTTTGTTGGATGCTTGATAACCTACTGACACACTTTTACCTATTGTATAATTTTTTCCAGTTAACTTAACATCTGAGCCTGGCGCTCGCTACACTAAAAAGTCCTTAGATATTTCATTGATTTTTCTACATTTACATTTACAATGAAATCCAGTGCATTAGTCATAACTTTAGACACACGGTGATTACCTTGCTTATATTAGGAAATAGCCTGGACACATATCAGCAAAAGTTATGTCGCAATTTCTGAAAATAATAGCATTTTGTTGAAATGACTGAAATTTGTAGAGCAACAGACGTTTCTGGAACCAGCCAAAAAATCCCACTAGTTTGCTCTGCTTTCAGGAATGATGTAAAAGTAAAAATGGATTGATAGAGATTATCGGTGACGTTCGCGACTGGAAGTTTTAATTTAGTATCTCATATACAAAGTTCATGAGTATTATTGATTATGAAGATATAAACCTTAAGATATAAGACCCAGTATTTCTTTAAAAAAGGGTAAGATAGTGGGTTGTAAGAACTCCAATAAAGTCGTAATTAGATTATGTGAGTTAACAAGCCGGGTGTAAGTAAGCCACAAGACGATTGGCAGCACACAATCTGGCAAAATATGGTGAACAACCTCAGCTTAAAAAGTTGAAATGCAAATTATATTTTATGAGTCTAATAAATCAAATGTATTTTTTAGAAATTGAAATAAGTTCCTGTGTGTTTTAATATCATTGACCATTTTCCCTACCTTCTCCCCTGCCCTAAAGGAGCATAGATTTGAATTACACGATACTAATTTGCAAGTCCTTCGGCACGATATGTTGTTTTGACCCAACAGAGGTAACTTCTGCACCTGTTGCGCAGTTGTATACAAAAGAATATAAATAGCAATCAGTGGCAGATAGAAATTCTTATGCTGAGCAATAAATATATGTAATGTTTATAAGGTAATACATTCTCTGCAGGTTGGTTTACCTGGAAATATTTAATATTATGACAATATTGAACTCTATGCACTCTTCGGTATAGGGTGTATGGGGTTTAAGAATGTGATAATTTTGCGGTAAACAAGCATGTAATTAAAATTTAGTATATTGTAATGGTGTTTGGTCATACAAATACTGATTTTAATTAAGGCTTAAAACTCATTTAAAATCGTCTTTTTCCTGATCCTCGGAGAGGAGATGAAACTATTCTTTAGTGTTAGTTATTACGATTAGAGGTATTCTTTCTAATAGTATTTGCCACTGGTTCTGTGAACATGGATTTCGTTACGAATCTCAGATTGTGGTTATTTTTAAAGGTTTTTCTTACCGAGATACATTTGCATGGATAATGCAAACAAAAGGCTAGTTCCTGGATCCACCTTCCTTAGGATTGAGTGTGCACGTGATCGCGAAGAGCAGCTAACGGAAATCCGACTAAATCATCTTCCAGATTGATACAGACCCAGGAAAACATCACAGAGAAAAAGAGCTTCACGAATTCTGAAAAAGGGCTGCTTTCTAGTTCTGGAGGTCAAAGACATTTCGGACTGTTTTCACAGTTACACTAATTAAACAAACACGTGGATCCATGCACATATGTATCCTGGACAACCGAGGTACGAATGTGATAACAGGTGTAGTCTTACCTAACCGACAAGTTACAATGACATTATGCAGAATCAATATTGTATTTAAATATCGGATATAGAGAATGGGTGAAATTTTCTGTAATTAATAAGATTATCTCGAAAATTGTAAGTAAAGAATACCTTACTGATATCTGACCTTTAATTTTTTGCAGGATGAATTCCAGATTTTGACTTTCATGTGTGGCTTTGGTGAGACGCAAAAATCCCAGACATTTACTCAGAAGGTATTTGGTCATCTGAAGGTTAATAGCTCTCATAAAAGTATCGTTCCAAGATAGAACAAATGAATAGATAACAAGGACAGCATGAAAAGTACTATTTGGTTCTCTCTCTCTCTCTCTCTCTCTCTCTCTCTCTCTCTCTCTCTCTCTCTCTTATGGAAAATTTACTTTAGACGAATTGTTTCCGGTTTCCGGTGCATTTTCTATCTAGATGTGTGTTGTCGCTTGTGTAATTAAGCATATGATATTGAATAAGCACTTCCTCTCAACCATGGTATTTGAGCTATCGTACTTCAGAATAGTTTTTGCATGCGTCTTGGAAAATCTTGCGCCAGAATGCATCTAGCTATGCTAACCTGTCCATTGTGAACCATTGGAATCAATAAATATTTATTTAAGAATGGATTCCGCTTTATCTAATACATGCAAACAGACCGAGTTTATCATATAATTGAATTCTAAGGATCATGAAAATCTATTAAAGCGTTTCGAGCCATTCAGTGTCAATCAATCGTAACAATCGGTCGAAGAATTTGAAGATATTAGTGCCACTCAATTCAAGAAAACAGACAGTGATAAATAGCTAATGTTTTTGCTACATTACAAAAGCTTCAACTTGTATATAGCATGATTCATCTCAAATCAGATGTTGTTTTCAAAATGGGCCTTGGAAACAAGATTGTGACTGTAATTGAACTGTAGGCCTCGAAAACATCGTTGCACACCCCAGACACAAAAGTAATAATTATTTATCTTGCTTTTATATGCTTCTAAAAACTTCGGTTTTCAACCTACACTTGAACTGATTAATTTATCTACGAATTGAGATATAAAACCACCGTTAAAAGGCCCAAAGGATTCTGCATGCTTGTGGCGTAGGATAGTAGGATTGGATAGACACGCAAAGGATTCTGCATGCTTGTGGCGTAGGATAGTAGGATTGGATAAACACCCAAGTTGCACTGTAAGGGATAAACAGTAACGGACACACTAATCCGACATCATAAAGTGTTATTAATATAAGGAAAAAAAATAGAACTTCATAATATAAATAAAACGAATTTTGCCAGAGTGGGCAATTTCAGCTTTTGGGCGTGCGGTGAATGAATTACAAATATATAAAAGTAAAAAGTATCGGCTCGTTTTTTACAATTTACTTTTGAAATCTATGAATTGAAAATGACCAAATAGAGCTATCAGTTTTTTTATAGGTGCACATCTGAAGTAAGGCCAAGTTGTATATCCTATAGCTCAAATTACACCCATCAATCATACACCACAATAAAGGGACTAAAAGTTCTGTTAAGAATACCTGAGTTATACAAGGTCTTTTATTAAAAGACAGGATAACCAATGAGGAAATCCTGGGAAATTCTCTTCCTTTCAAAATCTGACCCTGGGCAAAATGCCAAACTGTTGAGCGCCACCACAATGCCCTTGCACGCTTGATCATACTATGCCACATGAATTTGATATCACAGATGGGCGTTCTGTATTACATGAATTTGTTTTGACAGATGGACATTTTATATCACATGAATTTTGTTTGGACAGACTCTCGTAAGCTTGTGCATGCTTTGCCACATGGATTTCATGTGACAGATGGGCATTCGATAAATGAATTTGATAACACAGATGGGCATTCTATGCCCCATTAAGTTGATCTGACAGATCCTCTCAAGCTTGGACATTATATGCCACATGAATTTGATATCACAGATGGGCGTTCTATATTATATGAATTTGTTTTGACAGATGGGCATTCTATACCACATGAATATGTTTAGACAGACTCTCGTAAGCTTGTGCATTCTTTGGCACATGGATTTCATGTGATAGATGGGCATTCGATGAATGAATTTGACAACACAGATTGGCATTCAATGCCCCATTAAGTTGATCTGACGGATCCTCTCAAGCTTGGACATTATATGCCACATGAATTTGATATCACAGATGGGCGTTCTATATTACATGAATTTGATGTGACACATGGGCATTCTATACCACATGAATTTGATGTGACAGATTCTTGCAAGCTTGGGCATTCTATTCTACATGAGTTTAATACGATGGATGAGTTTGCTCAATATATCCAGAGGAAGGCTAACGTTTTGTAAAAGAACGATGAACGTGTTGCATTCACGGACGTTTTAATTCCCGTGAAGCTCCAAAAGTTTAATAAAAGACAGTATATTTTGAAGGTATTTCATTTGTCTTCTATTTTTGATGCAAAATTTCTTATTATTTCAAAAATAGCCATGTTTTATTAGCAAAATCATCATAGGATCAACATCGACTGAGCCACATCACTATTCAAATTGTATTTACTCTCCCCATCCCCAGCAGATGAACTGGGTGGTTTTTCAATGTAAAAATCATGTCTTGAAAATATTGCCTGAAGGCAGGTGAGTAAACTACTTAATAAACTACTAGTAATTGTTGCAAGAAAGGTAGAAATCTCGTGTATGTAATTACTTTCAAGAAACTGTATATGTGTGTACATCATTGAAAGGTTTGACTGAAATCTCTCTTTCTCGCGCGCGCGCGAAGTCAAAGAAATTTATTCATATGGGCAAATCCAGCACTAGTCAAACTTTCCTAAGACGGACAAACTTAGGCCCTCTGATTCGATTCTATATGAAAGTGGATTTCTCCACGTTTGATTGACAGTCCTGGAATCAGACCTATTATTTTTAATACAAAAAATCATGCATCCAAAGTAATGTCTTCAATAGAAGATTCATCCATCCCTAAATAAGTACATGACCGATAAGCCAGGAAAATCATTTTATTAAGATTAAAAAACCCCAGACATTGATTCAAATATTGCTTCATTGATTCATAACCTTTCGTCTTCTTGTGTCTGCAAGTAGCGCCTGTGATTAAGCGATATGATCGACATTTGGATGGTGTCTTTAAATATTCAGGACACAATACAATACAATTATGTACTGAATGATGTCTTCTGGAAGAAAAATAATGCTTAGATGATATCTCTGCTACCCAATTTGTAAACCAGTCCATCATAATAAGGCTCTTCGCTACGTGGTGGAATATGTCTTAGGCCTCCGATAGGTTGATGAGATTTACATGATTAGAAAGACATCCAGTCCATTTATTTGATGCTCTCATCCTAATATAATTTCGATTACATGACGTTTGAGATGAGTAATTGGTCAACACCAGTTACTATAACTATAACACGCGCATAAACTGGGACGACATTTGTGTCCTCAAGTTCTGATTTTGTGGTTATATGACAACCAATTGGTACTCCCGTGTCGAAATCCTGGTGATTTCTTTTTAAAGAAACATCATAATCAGTTTCTTGTCAAAGAGCGTGCTGCACTAAAACTAAATCGCAATAATTTACTTTAACAAAAGGATAACAATTAGGTCAATATCAGCATACTATATCAAAGCGATGCTCTGTTTTACAAGCGGCCACGTTCATTTTTCTGAATTAAGAGAAGTCTCGTTCAACCCGACTCTCGCGTGGCTTTTTGAGAGTCTGCTTGAACGAGACTAAACTTACAATTACAGTTCTTCTTATTCATGTGGATCTTGGGACACTGTATGCAAATAGAGCAATCGTGAAAAATAACCACACAGGTTGTATGGGTTGGATCCCGCGACCACTGGCTACAAAAGTGACCTGGTCGCACAACGCTCTAAACTTGAAGGCCATCGATGGTAATACATAGATACAATGTATGTGCTGTTTACGAATCGCTCGTTCTACATATGTGCATTTACACTTGTTTACGCACTTATTTCAGTCAAGTAGAGGCACAAATTTTAGTGGAACTAAAACTGAATGTGAAGAAAAGAGAAAAAAAAATGCAGTACAGTTCTAACACCATTCATATTTTATCTTAATTAAAATCAGCTAATTCTGGCTTTGAAATTTTACTTTTTCATCTTGAGCTTAAGACTTTGTATCCATCCAAAATAAATTTATTTTTATAAGGCCATCAATGATTGGCCAATAGTGGGAACTCAGACGTAATTAATGATTGGCTATTAGACGGAACTCAGTCGCAATATTAAGCTCATAGCTATATCGTTTTACAGGCCTAGTTTTGAATTAATGAGAGATTATTCAAACACCAAATATCTCAAGAGATTCAGTCACGTTTGTTATTGTTGAAATTTTTAGAATAGCTACTGTGCTACCTTGAGATATTTCCAAAATTGCTCAAATTTTCAGATGGTAGAAATATAATTTAAAAATTGATTTTTTAGTCAAAGAGTTAGTTTGTTCTTCAAAAGTTATATGAATTCCAGACATATTTCCTTATCCTAATAGCTTTGTTTCACCGAAATTGATATACCAAACAAAAAAAGAAATGTTTGACCGGATGTAATTTTTGAGAACCAATTTTATCAGATTCTACTTTGACTGTTAGAAAACTGGTTCTCCAGTTAGACTATTTGCGGCCTGTGACGTCAAAAGGTATAAGATTGCCTGACGGAAAACCAAGTATAGAATAACACTTTGAAAGATAAGGAAGTATTGCACTTGTTTCGGTTATGTACGAGTTCCCATCACAAAGGTGTATTTTCTATTTCTTTCATTTCCTATTACATGGGTTCTTGTGCTAAGATACTTATCTGGATTAAAAGTAGGAATGCTCCTTCCACAGGCTGAACAATAATGGAACCTAGTTTCCAGAAGATGCACGAAGCTTGGGAATTTACAATTGGACGTTCCGGCTAACTAATAGGTCTAAATCATGTCTAATTCGGACCAAGAAGCATATCCTGGCCCACTTTATACTTGAAAATTAAATGGTCGATAAATAAATTTGAATTTGAAAATCATTTTACCAAGAACTTCTTTACTTTAACTCCATTAAAGTAAGAAGGCTCAATATTTTCAGCCTGGCACCTGGTTAGAAAGTTTGAAAAAGATGGGATAATTCACTGTTAGTGTCTGCTATTGTAATACGACTCCCTTTTTGCATACTGCAGCGAATACAGTATGTTCCAACTGTGAAAGAAGGAAGCGAAAAACACTGTCTAATGCTTTCATTACTTAATACCCAGAATTCTTGCAGGGGCATTCTACTTTTGTAACTTATTTATGAAAACACAATTTCCACTTTTAAGCACGTTCCTAGCGGACTTGCGTGATTTACCACCTTCATAGACTTGCTATTTTCAGTCAAATCAATTCTAACGATGGCTTTGTTGCCTTATTATTCGGAAGCACGCAAATCCACGCGGACATAGAAATGACTAGAATTTGCATGAGCGTCGCTTAATAATGAACGCTAGCATTGCGCCGGCTGTGCTATTAATGTGGGATAGGTTGAGGCATTTATACTCACTTTGATATAGGTAATTTGCTGAGGAGTTATTTTTATATGGAAGAAAGTTTTGGTGCTAGAATTACTGTGTTACTAATTAAGTTGCTACTACAAATGCATCAAAAACATTTATACAAAATTCAAAAAAGACATTGTCCATAATATCCACACCATAAAGCATGCGGAGGTTGTCATGTTTTCATCCTTTGTGATAGCATTGTAAATATAGATTGATTCATTTTAAATATACAAACGGATCAACAGATCGACTTATAGGTAGATGAACGGAGGGAAAGGTAGGAGGTGGAATGAAAACAGCATTCTTTTTATTCGGGTAATCGTGTATGTCAGTCAGAAGAAAAAAAAAACCCACCAGTTTTATTTAACCTTATCACTATCGGGGTATATGTAATCCTGTATGAAACGAATCTCCGCCTTGTGTCTTATCTTTTTAAAACGGTAAATATAGAATGAAGGATATATAGAAACATACAATTAAAGCGCCACAGCAATTATTTTGGATAATGGTTCTGGCAAAAAGAATACTCTTAATGGTTTTCTTCTTCTTTTTATATTTTAATCAATTTACTCTGAAAATAATTCAGAATATTAAGGATTAACAGAGGCTTTATGATGTGAGGAAGCATAAATAAGAATGCATTATTTTGTATTATAATAGCTTTTGTTCCATTCATTTGCAGTTTTGAAAACGACATCTTTCTTTATTCTTCCGGAAGATGTGTGGGAGTTGAAATCAAACTTTCTGATGATTTTGCAAAAATATATTTTGGTCTAATCGGCGATAAAGAGTGCAATATTATGCGTTTCATTAAAAGAATTGTTACGCTTTTGGACAAGATTATGATGAATTGCCAAGCTGAATAGTGCATGAAGATTTTTTTAAAAAATAATCCTAACACCTTTGTATTTCTAATTTTCCGCTGAATTAGAGAAAAAAAGTAAACTAATTAATTCACAACTAATTAGGTGAAAGCAATGTATATTTGCTGTTCCAGACAGTTTCTGTATGTAAAACGTGTGGTAAAAATGTCCATATGTTTGCAAAGATGGATCTTTATTAAAATTCTGCAATTTAGTTGTGGAGCAACAGGTGTCAATAAAATTTTCCTTTTTTTGTCTGAAAGAGATAAAAGACACGTCAGTTTTAAATCTGAAGACTTACTTTCTTCAATGATGCAGTTTCATATTGGGTTTTCAGTTTCAGCAAATGAGAAACGGCGTAAGGATGTGCAACAGTCACATTCGTTGTCATGTTCAAATCAGTCTGATTCAAATCGAGATCGCCGACAAAACGGAGATCTTACAAACACTGACACAAAATCATGTTCTGCTTACCTTTGAAATTCTCTGTCCACCTAGACAAGTAATCTTTTAGATAAAACGTAGCATTTCGTGTTAGGAAGAGTTGCTATTAACATTCTTACCATACGAGTTTTTTTTTTAAAATATTGAATTTTTGTTGTAACATTTTTGTTTCTTTTAACCCGTCAATAAATGTAACACCAATCGATAGACAAAATAACATTCATTAAAGAATCGCAGCTATACATGCTAAACACTAAACCCCAACAGATTTATGCGTGTGATGTAAGATAGGTAAACGACAGTGACATTAAAATGCTGAAGGAGAACAATTCTGCTACTGGGCAAAGAACATTATTTAAAGTGCTGCCAAAATTTGTGGAACACTACCAAACCAGCCGTTCTCGCAAAGGTACCCAAAGTATCCATCTACTCCATGACAACACACCGGCGCATAAATACGTCGTCTAGACAGAGTTCTTGAAGTTGCACAGCAACCAAACTTTGCCACGGCCTCATACTGTCTTGATTTAGCTCAGTTTATTTGTGGCTGAATCCCGTTATCATAGATTCCCTGATGGACTGATGATTTGAAAGGCGCCATCCGGTTGGAATATCAGTTTCCTAGTTCAAGCGAAAGATACAAAACATAAATGCAAAAATGCATTTAATAATTGGAGAATCAGGTTGAGAAAGTCTGTAGAGGTGAATCGGGAGTAGTATGAGGAGGTTCTGTGACTTATTATTCACTAATAAAGAACTTCGTACAGCTCAATACTTGTCAGAACATTCTAAATGCTCCCCCCCCCCGTATATCATACGTTCTGAATAAGTAATTTTTGATTTGCTTGTCTATGTGTCCGTTTTGGGACTCTTCATCAATAATGTTCGTAATAATTTTGCATAGACCAGTGTTGGGTCATGGAAGTATTGTCATTACAGAAACATTAATTATTTGTAATATAATCTAGGACAAGTGAAGAAAATATCTACAGTGTAAGCTTTATCAAAAATAAGTTTATTTGTCTTACTTTGGCATAGTTTCGGTGTCGCTATATCTGCACGTGATGAAATCCCGTCGTTTTGAAACGCAACCTGAAATACATTATAAGATGACTTAAGAACCAGATGATGGGAGTGACAGGCTTGTCCCTACACGTAATCCGATAAACCGAAGCCAGATCAATGTAATTCGGATTGATTCACACTTGTCAAGTCAAGGATAATATCTGTCCCAAATTGCATTCAACATCTCAAAGCTCCTTACTCAGAAAGAGAATTTTAGTAACTTTTTTGTTCCTTTGTTAAAACAATTAATTTTTAAATGAAATATTCCGCAAGATGAAGTATAAAAATGCAGTATCTTGACTATTCTGCGAAGAATCTTTCTGTATCTTGTTGAAAATTGTAGTATTTAGTCAGATTCTTTACGAATATCTTTCCAAAAGAACAAAAGAGGGGAATGTTTGGGGAAACAAGTGAAACTGGAAAAAAATAACTGGAGATTAAAGTTCTATTTCTGATGACCATTTTAGAATCTTCTACGCATCTCCATGATATTTCTATGTGCGAGTGACTAAAATTTCAAATCATGTTGTAGATATTAACCATCCCGTCTGACAGTACGTCTGTCCGAGCGGCCGAGTGGTCTAAGGCCTTTACATATTACTCGCACACCTCACCTCTGTCCTCTCGGGTCTGAGTCTCAGCTCGACCATTGTGGGTATGCGAGTAAGCTTGTCCGTAGCTTAAAGTAGGTGGATGGATCTTCCTCCACCAAATATACTGGCCACCGTCCATAAGTCTATTATGTTCTGATAAACCCCACAAAATCAGACCCCAAAACATGTCCAACCATCCATCGCTGCTTTCCTGGCAACCTGAACTCATTGTACACCGACTGATGCAGATCAATCATACCTGACACGATGTTGTACACGTACACAAAACTACAAATATCAAGAAAAACGTTCCGCATCGGGTACATGGGTAAGTGTATGTCGCAGCAGCCAGGCTTAGTCGCTTTCTCAAATTTCCAGATTCTGTATTTTTACCGATTTTTAAATTTTGGTTCTTTCCACATTCAAGTGTAAATTTTGTTCAAACAATCGAGGTTAATCAATTCTGGTTCTATTTTTCACCTACTATAAGGAATGCATAATTCATACATATAGAAGGAAAAGTTGGCAACGTAATAAAAGTTACACTGCATGTATTTGTTGCAAAATAAAATGTTTCTTTTCAATTTGATAGATTGCAATTGACAACAAAGCCGTTATATTTCCAAACGTCCATGATGGTGTGTGTCTTTAAAATGCATATTTAAAACAGTGCCACTTACATTCCATTTTAGAAGAAATAACATGCAACATGTCCATAAATTTAGACAATAAAAAAATCAGTTCGGTCAAAAAACGAGTAAAAATGTATATGTTAGGAATTTAATTGTTCGAGAAGGTTGTCTTTTTCAAGGTTTGGATCAATAAGAACTTTTTTCATGTAACTCTTTGTTCATAAAACCATAGTTTTCAAGAGACACTAAATTCATTATCAACTGAGAAGACTAATCAGGTCATCATCCGTTTACATTGTCATTAATTTCATAACTTGATCTTTCAATGTATATATACTTCAATTAACACTGCAGTTAATTTCATAACTTGATCATAAAATTTGTATGTATTCAAATTAACAATATATTTGAGTTCAGTTTTCTACTGTTAATTCATCACCGTGCTAGCGTAAATAAACTGTATAAAATCTTGAGTGCTGACACCACTAATTTATTTTCACACACCGTATTTGAGAAAATATCACTATTTTCCCCTAGATGGCTCAGTATACAGCACATGCATTTCTTGACGGAAGTTAGAACAACTTACTCAACAACAAAAATGGGGTGATTCGAGACAATACGGTCGAGATAAATGTCTTTCATATGGGTTACCAGTAAAATCTACTTTAACGAACAGTCTAGTACCAGATTGGCAGAAGATTTTGTTTTGCCGAAAATCAATATTCGTGTAAGTTCACAAATAGAATAAAGAACTTCAAAGTTCTGATCAATGTCTCAGAACATTTTTAAAAATTACAGTTCCACGCTGATATTAAAGCCAATGGCCCGATCGCAATTGATAAGTGTTATGTATATTTAATTTTCATTCGTTTGTTAGGTAGGTTTTTAAATCTTGTTATTTTGTATTTCATTATATGTTATTGTAATGTAACATTGTATGTTGGACTTAACCTTATCCAAAATAAAGTTAATTTTCTACTTGACCTGAATTATTGATTATTTTATTTTATTCCTTAAACAACTAATACATAGCTAAAATATTTTCTATGTGTATGAGTTTAATATGAGGATCATTATTAACAGAAGCTATGTCTAGCTTATTGGAATTCCCTAAAAATTTACCTGATGTACCTGACATAGTCCAGGTTATATATTATAATTTTAGTGACAGACTTTCTTATAATAACTAACATTTTATTTTGTAAACATCAAGAACTTTCTAGAAGGTTATTTTCCATTAGGTAATTTATTTTAAGGAAAATAATTTTAATTGTGACCTGAGATCAAGTGGAAGACTATATAATCTTATTACTGGAAAGAAACATTCAGTTTTTGCTTTAATATCTAGCAGAATCAATTTATTTCTTCAAATTATTAAATTCAGTTATTATTTTCTCTTGAAATACGGAGTGCTCATAGAAAGCGATTTTCTTGGACAGAATACATTCACTGGGATTTATGGTGAATTAAAACCTGGAATTATATTACTGTGTTTCAACGAATGACTATTCGTACATCAACATGATACAGGCCGCTACATGCACGTCAACATCTTCAGCATTAGACTTAATTTGGATTTCCACTAATGTTTATTCAGAAACATTATATTTAGGACTTGTGTCTGCAATTCTAGGACTATTTTGGATTAATTCGCAATGCCGTAAGTTCTTTTTCTTATTTTCACTTTGTATTCTAGGGAAATACATTATTTGTTGAATTTTACAAAGATAGTTGCTGTTTATTCTTTTCTGTTACTTATTTTAACAGCACAGACTCGTAACATAAGCACTTTAACAAATGTATCCCTACCTCGGGACCGGTTCCTTGCAAAATTAATAATTATTTTTATGAGTGTTGTAAGGGAATATATATCGTTTTGCCTTGTACCACTACATTACCAAGTCTCAATAGTTCAAGTCATTTAAACACTCACTGAGATCAATTAAACTATTAAAGCGATTCCTTCATAGCTTGTCTTTAATAGTAATTTAAATGTGGAAATGTGATATACGCACTAAATAATGTGTGTTCATTATTGTATAAAATGGATTTTATAAATATGGCTTGTTTTATTTGACGATGCGTGTATGGCATCAATTCAGCTTATCGGATGCATTAGTTTAGCTGCGAATTGCAAATTTATAGCATAAAGTGTCGTCTACGGAGAAAAACGATAACTGCAGTCCCAACGATCAATCATAAAAGCAAATTGGTCCATAACGCAATTATCAAATTTGGAAATTTGGTATAACTTTGTTATGTGTGCATTGATTTAAAGTCACGTCATCACATGAGTTGGCCATATCGTGCCGATTCAAAGTTGGAACAACACATAAAATGTTGCAAATAAAATATCAGAAAGATAAACCATATCAAATAACCGCTAGCGTGTAATCATAAAAGAAAAAAACATAAAATGTAGTAATGTTATATTTATAGAAGGGATATGAAATAATAGATAAAAGTAAAGAAAAATAAACGCTTGAAAATATAGGTTCCTAATTTGTCGTGTAAAACGCATTCTTTAAAAAAATACAACCTTTTCTCAAATGGTACATAATCATAAACCTTCTTAACTAAGTTCATACAAAATAGTTGTCTCACGGGGTGGAAGTCGATACATCCGACTGTTACAAGTCTGTGGTCTTAAACTAAGTAACAGAAAAGAAACAAAACCTTTACGTTTTGTAATAGTAGGAGAACAAATTAATTCTCTAAGTTACAAAGTGAAAATCTACGAGGAACTTACAGTATTTGTGAATAAAATGCAAATGATCCAAAATGTTCTATTACAAGTCCAAGTCCAAAAGTTTATAATGTTCAGAATGCAATACAATTTTGAATGTGCAGATGTATCAATAGTCTTGCTTTATCACAATTATATGATCTAGAATTTCTTTGAATTATTCAACTATAGTACCAAAATCAAAATAATATTTAAGTCCAAAATGTCAAGGAGTACTTGAAATTCCTCTCAAATTATATCTGAACACAACTAAAAGTGATTCCACTAGATTTGATGTTAAAATAGGAATAAATAAGCTTGTTGATCACAAACCTTATAGTAAAAAAAATAAAACACAATAAGATAACCAGGATGTGGGTCAATTTCCCATCAAATTCGTAAACAAGTTCTCTTTGAAGAACCTTCTAAGGTTGAATTTTCATGTAAACATGTTTGCAAATATTATCTTATAATTCAATCCGCAATCATTAATAAAAGTTAACTATGTAATTAGTTGTTTACAAGTGACCCTTACAATCTTCAATCATGGAAAAAAGTTAAACACACAACAGAGATATACATAACACGACCTGAATGTGTTTTTCTCCCAATGAACACGGGCAGGGTGTCGAGGTTCACCGTTAAGCAGGCATGCGCGGTTTATATATGTTTGTCCTATAAGTACCAGGCATCCGTAACTTTTTTCGTATGTTTGTGGAGAGCTAGAGTCACAGAGTGAGGGTAATTTTGAGATGCACCCTTATATTCCCGTATATATCTATAGTGTCTTTCTCTAACAAAGCTAAACGTTCTCTGTAAAATGTAAACATTAATATGTACATGACACATTTTACTTGGTTGATTAGCCTGAAAAATATAAGCAGGAGAGAAATTAAATCATGTCAGAGCTTAAACTTAAGTAACAAAACAAGGTAAACTCATCAAGCGTACAAGTTTCCAAAATATAAATTTATTTAAATAAAATATAGAATCAAGCAAAGTGAAAAAAAAATTAAAAATAACTTCGAGTGTATGAATTCCTACAATGTAATTCTAATAATGTTCTATCAATTTCTCACTAAGCAGGAAACTGCCTGACGAAGCTTCTATACTGCTTGTGTTACCGTGATAACATCACTGAATTTAACAGAATTATTAATCCAAATATTTTTACTTCAGTGTAATCTCATGAACGTGGACTATCACTGAAGTCCTGATAAGTTTCACATAATCCGATGAAATTAGATGTTCGAATCTATGAATATATTCTTATAATTATGTGAATTACTGACTGTTTGAAACTAAGCTTATCTGCTCTGCTATATCCATCCCACACGTAAATCACAAATTCCTCTCTATTACTAACAATTTGTGTAGCTGAAAGAATAAACATTGTACGTGTATCTTCATTATACAGTATCATTTTGCATTTAAAATAAACATATCTGATTCTCTAGAATTTCTCGAACAATTAAATTTTATCATTTCCACGATACTCAGTCATAAACAAAACAGTCCTGTTCTGACCTTCAAATCTAATTGAACCAATCAAACGCTAGGGCATACGTAATAGTCTTGCAAGTGTATTATGAATTCCACGCTTATTTACGTAACCCACATTCCATACTCGCTTGCCATTCTTGACCAGTTTAGCTGTTGATTTCACTTTAGATTGACCTTGTCATGAATGGAACTCTTGCTACAGAGTATACATGCACTTTTACGACAGTACTTACCATTGAACTAAAGGATACAAAATATAAGTTCATAGTCTCAAACGATTCAAATAAAAATTATATTATGAATTCAAAAGATGATACATAATTCCATAACAGTTCCGAAGTTCTGATATTCAGAGACGTATTCCATTCAATGTGATATAGAATATATCGATTTTAGTAAAGAAATAAATCACGATGCGGAAAAATCTGAACCAGTACAGTATTTTCTTTTCCATAGCTTCAACTCATTAGGCATTTTTCTGTGACGATGTCAACATTTCCAATCAGTAAGGTAACAGCAGCTATTTTTATATGGTGTTGTTTTGGGTTTAGCGCATGATAACCTAACCATGACGGTCAGAATAACTGCTGGAAGAAGATTCCGGTGAAACCACGGTAAGAACCACCTACCCACGGGATGCTACTGGCAAAGTTTCTTTATCACCATAATCGTATTCTTAAAAAGCTGGAGATAATAAATGTTTTCGTAAAGGTTAATAATATAAATTCTTTAATGCAGACTCTGTGGTAATTAGATAAAATAAATACGAGTCAGTTAAACAAGAGATTAATATTATAAAAGGGACATCTTGGCTGGTATTATCCACAACATTCATACAGTATTCAGTTCCAGCTGGATATTACACAAAATTTCATTTCGACACGACGATATGCAATGACTTATTTAACGTTTTGCTAAAAAAGTTAAAAAGGACAGTTCAATGTGTTGAGATATATTAAACAATGCTCCTGTGAAGTTTAAATTAAAACATAGACAGGCAAGAAATGGCAGTGAGATTTTTATTTGCTAATAATTTTACTGCTTTCAGGTGTTTGTAGACTTGCTTCATTTTTGTGTTAATTTAATATGTTCAGTTGGCTACCATTTGAAGTCTTACAAGGTAATATTACTTATAGAAGCTGTATTTTTCAAGTAGTGAATTTTGTAGAGATTAATTTACTGTTAAGAGCTACTGTATTGCAATATCATTTGCTATATGGGTTTGTTATACCGCAATAAGGTTTAGGGCATATCGTTGCACCCCTAATGTGTTCGTTCACATGAATCAGTATTTTGAGATATTCTATTGAGTAGTAAGATCTGTCAGGTGGAGTATTTTGCGACATATAGTTGTATATAAGAAGATAAATAAGCAATAAGATTCATTCCTGTTTTGGAGTCATTCTTGTTTTAACCTATTTCTTGAGTTCCTATTGTAACATGAAGTCTGCAACATGTTTTATGTTGCTCTTAGATATTATTTGGGAGGAAAAACATTTACTTAGACTATTCAGTGGAAATAGAAAGTGTTCTTTGGACTATAATATTATTTTGGAACTATTGATAATTTTTCAAAGGAGTTCTGGACAAGGCCATTTTGACTATGTTAGCTGGCCAGTACATTTCCGGTTCTGACATTTATACGGAACTTTTCCTTCTTTTGGACTTTAATAGAACTTTTCCAGATTATTTTGGATTCACTTCATAATACTGTTATTTCCTCTCACATTTTCATTCATAAGTTTGATAATTAAATTATTTGTTCAATTTTACAAAACTAGATTGTTCCTCTTTCTGTTACTTAGTTTATGTCCATAGAGTCGTAACAATGTTGATTATCAAACAGCAGGACAATCGCTGAAACTGCGGCGGAAAATTGTCTTGAAAATGAAACATCAGATTAATAGCTTAATTCTATTTCGAGTTCGTAGCTTTCTGCAAATGAACTGTTCTCTTACCTTTTCCTACATAATTGCCATTTGATTGCCTTATTTACTAAACAGATTTTATGGTTTAGTACAAATTTGCCTGATTTCTTTTCATAATTTAATTGTATATTTTTTAAATTAGGACATTCTGATATCTCGAAACAGTAGCCATGGACACTTTCTTTATTTCATTGAGCCTTACTATTGCATGTGATCTATATATGCTTTTTTCTTCAAGTGTGCTGGTATACAAAGGGAAATGTTACCGAAGACAGAACAAAAAGTAAAAAAAGAAAATGCATCTTGTATGACATCCGAGTGAACACAATAATATTCCATTAACCGAAAGAATGTGCATATATATGGAGTGTTAAATGCTGTTCAAACAGAAAATTGAAATTATTATTTTTTCAATGGAACATAAATGTCTCGAGATCGATGATGAGGATATGTACTACTTTCACTTATTATTTAATTATTTCTTGTCTCGGTTTTATTCAGCTAAAGATGCGAAAAAGAGAGTGAATGCAATAGATAGGAAGATAAAACTACTCATTGTTTATATGGATCTCAATTAAATAATTAGAGACACCTATTAGTTTATCGAATTTTATTTTTTTGTATTAATATCTCCTTAAATAAATAAAAAGATTTTAAAACTACTTATTTTATATGGTTATATTTCGTTCCACACAGTATCGTGAATTTTATCCTATATGTAACTCAATAAATGTTCATGTCAGCATCATTAAATATAGCTAAAAATACCTTATTCGTTTCCCGCTAAGTATTTAAAAACGAATTAGGGTACTTTTACCTGTGTTGAATGAACTATAAATCAGATATAGTCATTAACTTAACTTAATCCTGTTATGAAAGAATTTGCGAAGCGTGTATTTGTGTGTGTGCCTGAGAGAGAGAGAGAGAGGATCCCCCTCATTAACGAAATGGATCTATATCACGTCACGCTGTATGCAATGTAATTTTGTTCCAAATTTGGCCAGCATGCCAACAAGGAGAGGTTTAAAAGCACCATGATATTTTTCTACAGATTTTTGTTTTACAATGAAAATAATTGAAGCAAAAGTGACATTAAGTCCCAAATGAAACTATATTCTTAGTATTGAAAGGAATATAAAGAAGTTCGGAAGGTTGTAAATGATTCAACGAATTGCATCAAATGTCATATTTACCTTCTGGTCTATACTGGTGAACTCCAATGGGTTGCCTTTGGAAATGCCAGCCTCAGGACCTTCAAGTACACTCATGTATTTTAAGGAAATAAATGGCCGTTTCGTTCGAAAGTAACTTAAATTATTTTATGCATCGACTTCTAGCTCGACAATCTCTCTCTCTCTCTCTCTCTCTCTCTCTCTCTCTCTCACACACACACACACACACACACACACACACACACACAGGCAGAGGCAAATTTTAATGGATGAAAATCTGCATTTGTTAAAAAATGTAAGATATAAGAAAAAAAACTTGTTAAAATTTGTATATTATTTAAAGGCGTGTAGGTCTTTAAATGGTCCGGTTTTAAGGCTTTATTTTGGACAGGTGGGGGGGGTGGTGCTGCATCTCAGACAATGGTAACTTTGACAAAATAATAAATCCAACAAACACACATTTATGCCATATCTTCTTTCATGAGAAATAATACCTATATTTCATTCAATATGACCAATTGGTCAAGGCATGTTTTGCCCGAAATTTTGGGGGTCATTGTATTGCTACTGTTGTTCGTGTCGTCACCTTCTTGCAAGTACCCTATTATATTTTACCAATATATTATTTACCCCATGCCCCCATACTAACCAGTATTTCACACAAAGTTTTTCTTAGACGTACGAAATGTGCCTAAGGATATCTTTGTGAAATGCACTTACGAAATATTATAAGATTTTCTTACGTTTAAAACTTACGAAGATTGTACGCGTAAACCTAAGTTGCATCGTGAAACGGGGCCCAAGAGTCTGGGACCTCAACCCACTCAGCACAATCCCCCTACATCAGCATTTTGTTTGCAAAAAAAGCGAATAAAAGACTCTTGAACTTAATGGAGGTACCAAGACATATCTTGTCGTATTTATTCAATTTGCCAAGTGAATTTTTCCTGATGAGTCATTTCATTTTTAAAATGAACATGTTTAGCAAAGCATTTAAAAATTTACTGCCAAGCGAGCATATTATAGGCAGAAAGTCACGTTAACCTTAGGCCCTTTTACGGCATGACGTACAGTACTCTCTTAGATTTCGAACGCGTCTTTGATAGAGGTATCTATTTTAAATATTTTTAATATAATTTTATTTTCTGTCAATGTTTTAAAGGTAACAAAGCATTTATACCTTTTGTGTCTATATTGTAAAATCTGCCGTAATTTGATTATGTTTTCATTTAGATACTTCTAACTTAACAAAGCAAATTTGTCTGTCAGTGGTTAGCGAACTTGAACGACATAGGGATGTGGTAATACTTCTGGTTTTAGGAATGTTTTGCAACTTTGAAGTATTTTGTTGCAAAGATAATTCGAATCGACTGCTTTGCACTACAATAAAGCTCGAAACCTATGTAAAAATAATTGTGCTCACGAAATACAATTGGCAAAGCAACAAATTACAATGTATGATATGCATCCTTTCATTAACTTATCTGCACGCTCGTTGCATCTGCATTACTATCTGCAAATAATGCAATTTACTGCTAGATATGCACACTGCTGTGCACAGGTTTGTCAGTGCTCCTTCACTGACATTTAGGGCAACATAAGAAAGCCAACTTACCTTCTCCTAACGCTAAAATAGCGACTCTACATTTATACACTATAGCTTGTTGCGACACATGAGTGTATGATACCTCGCAATAATGTTCTTAATAAGGGTGCATATTTTCTATTTAAAAAAAAAATAAAAAAAAAAATAGATACGCCAAACATTAAGACTCGTTTATTTGTGAGGATATGTCCAAATTAATAACTACGGTACAAACGTAATGCCTAAGTGTCTCATTGTGCAGACAATCATTATGTGCACCTTGTTATTTAATGAAGCGATTTCCGGGAAGATGCATTTCATCAAGTGACCCCTGCAGTCGATGCCAAAGTATGCCTAAAAAAGAAGCGAATGCTATCTGCAAGCATCTTTTCTGGGGTTTTTTCTTGTGCCGAATGTGATAATAAGACAAAATGTTTACAGAACCTCTAGAGTTAAGCAACAGACAGCTTGTCGTCCAGCCTTTAATGTTTACAGAACAGCTGGTGTTAATAAACAAGCTATTTTGTTGTCCTTTATTTAATATTTACACAACTCCAATTGTTAATGAACAAGACAGTTTGATGTCATATCATCACGTACTCCCAGTATGGCCTTAACTGAAATCAATGGTTCTTACCCTGGGAATGAAAATAAAAATATGTTTTTTTAAAAAAGGTTGTTTACCTAACCCCTTACTGGTTCTGAATCAAGGTCAGCAGCTAGAAACAGTGTTTCTACTACTGGTTGTTTATCAGTAAACTAAAAAAGTCAGGTCAAACAGAACTGAACTGAATTTCTAAAAAAAATGTCAAATCCAGTAGACAAAGTTATCATTATAATAACATGTAATGGAATATAAAAAAACTTAAAACTAACAAAAACATAATTAAATTACATATACATAACAACATTCAAGAACACTTCTACCAACCTATTCACCTGACCTTTAAAACAAAGTAACCTGTATAACTGACACGAAGTGACATCTCACTGGTCTAGCTGTGCACAGCAGGTAAAGATCTAGGCCGGTAAATCAGCCCCACGCCTGTACGATATTGACTGGCGGTTTGGGGGATAATATCGCCTACTAATTCAATCCTGAAAAATTCTGCAGACAATCTTGTCTGCACACACATGTGTACATTTTATACACTTGCAGGTATTTCTCATGGCTGTTGAGCTAAAGTCGGCTGAATTGTTCTTTTGGCGATATGTGCATAACATTTTTGGATCAAATCCTATGCTTGGTGAGTAGTAAAACCGCGTGGAATAGTACATCCCTCTGTTCTGTGGCCATTTTGAATTTCTCGCTAGATATCTCTATTACCAAATACAGGTATTTGTCTAAACTGTACGCATGTGTGTTCCAGAAAGATCTGCATGCAGCAAAATTACAGATTTTAATAAACAGTTGACATTAGACCCACATATCTTCCATCCGTATCAACAAAGATTTGGGGATTTATTTATCGGAATAACAAAGATCGTCTGGGCATTAAATACAGTACCTACTTGTATATAAGCCATCCACTCTCTGAGAGCATATATGGGCATGTGTTCATGGTCATGTAGAATGTACCAATTATATACTGAAGTAAAACAGTGGAAAAATCAACACAAATTAAAATGTTCGATATTTAAACAATTTAGAAAAACACGCATGCCTTGTGATTTATACAATAGTCTTAAAATTCTGTGATATGCTTTTGCGTTGTAATAGCTTACATTATTTGTTGATTTTGCGATATTTTAACTATCCATATCCGTTTGCTATCTGTCATGGTATTTCATTCTCACTGCAAAACCACTTCAATTTTAAAACGAAACTTTTGTTTTACGTAATGCATTGAAAAATCTTAACATATTTTAATTTTCTTAGCACCCTGGTGTTCATTGGTTAATCAAGCTGAGTGCAAATACAATTTTTTTTCCCGATATGTTAGGAAAAGGTAATGAGATAATGAGACAAAATAAATTATATGTATGTATGTATGTATGTATGTATGTATGTATGTATGTATGTATTTAGATAGGTAGGTATGTATGTATAGGGTTTAACGACACGTCACAACCCTATCAACCAAAAATAAATATGCACTATTATACATTAGATGATTGGTACAGATGTTGCAAAAGTTCCAAATATAGGTATACAAAACCAGATAAAAATTTTAACAAATTGAAAATAGTTCCAATTTAAAGTCCTAAATTTTCTATATTGACTGCACTCGTATACAAAATTGTAAAAATCTCCGGAGGAACATGATCACGTGGACGCTTTGTAAACAGAATAGCCTCCATTGTTATCCTTTTGCGACATGCCGTCGGATTAATCGGGTCTATTTTACATCCCTTAGGGCTGAGAAGAAAAATGGACAACGGTCAGATTAACCATACAACCCCTTGGTATTTCCTTAAAGATCGTCGGATCACTCTTTGTCTATTCACAATCATTTGCTACATTGATCTAAAACCAGCAAAGAATTTGTATCATTTGAAAACAATATCCAATAATACCAATAGACCTCGCTACATCCTCCAACATCCACATTCTCTCCCATATTCCTACTCTGTTTCAAATAAGGTGCGAATTCTGAACGATAGGCAATGTTCTGATGAAAGAATGTTTTTCTCATCCATTTATTATACTTCGGTTTTCGTGATGAAAAGTCAAGTCCAAATAAACAGGAACCCAAAACCTACTATTTGGAATTAACTAATAATTATATAAACTCTATTTTCTTTTATGTGATAAGAAATTATATGATATGTTTTGTAAGTGAACTAACTTCGTTTTCTGCGGTAATTGATCTGAAAAAAATCTGTATAAAAGAATATTTATGCACATATATTCCTGCCAGAAATTAACTTACACCTGGTCTGTAAGGCACAGAATAGGCTGTATATAGAATCAAAATGAACTTACACCTGATCTGTCAGGAACATAATAGGCTGAATACAGAATTAAACTGAACTTACACCTGATCTGTCAGGCACATAATAGGCTGAATATAGAATTAAATTGAACTTGCACCTGATCTGTCAGGCACATAATAGGCTGTATTTACTTTAAATACCAAGAAATGTGATTTCTGTCTTTATCTTGCTTATGGCAATGTCTTTTAATATGGTACTTTGCCACTCAAACTTCCCCGTATACTAGTATATACCAATTGATGCGCAAATGATCCAACCTCACCCTCCACACATTGACTTATACTTTATGATAGCTGGTATTGCTCTTTAATATTTTAACATATTAACGACTGAACATACTCTGATAAACATATTTCTGGAAACCCCATTTTGGGGATGAATAGTCACTTTATTGAATATTCATTGCTTCATATTTTTGAGTGTCACTATGTAATGTTCACTTTTTCCCTTTGCTGCATACTTAATGTCATTTTGAAAACTCCATATCAAGCACCTCATTTACCTAAATATTAGTGTTTTATGAGATTTAAGAATACCATACGTTATCTTTCAAACGGCTGACCTGGTATTTAGAATAAAGGGAGAAGAGTTGAATTAGCTTGAAAGCATACTGGAAGTCAGGTGGTAATACCAAGGTCTCTTTAGGATATATCCCAATGTATCCGGTACAAGCCATCAGGATTAGTTAATACTACAACTCCGGAACATATTACCTGAAAGACATGACTAGGTCCTCATTACAGAGATGAACACAACTGCTCGGTGAGAAGCGTAACCATGGAGTTGTATTTTCCGAGCACCTGACACGATAAACCTTGAATATATACTTGTCATTGTTCCTTTATTGTGTACAGCGACTCTCATCTAAACATGCATATTGCAATTTGCCTCAAAAATCACTGTATGTTATCGTGCTTCGCTACCAAATATTATACGTCGCACAGACCTAGTCTGCCACTTCTGTTGAATATCATTCACTGGTAAACATTGCTGTGTATTGAATTTGCCGTTGGTTTTAAATTTAAAAGTATTTTTTAAAACGTAGTCACTATTTACTTTAGACATTAGAGCATTTGTTCCTCTCATTTTTGGGGTGATAATTCTTAATTTGGATGCTGGTATTCGTGCTATTGATTTAAATGAAATTGTTAATGCTTTAGAATAGGATGATATGGTGTGTCTGTCTATGTGTATTATGGCTACAGTGCTCAGTGCGTAATTTGGCATTGATGCTGTCCCGGTAGTGAAATCAGTTACTCATGGCACGTTGTTTCTCTGACAGTTCGCCCTCTCCTAAATACGTCATGTAACCTGCGAAAAGAACTGTACGTTTGTCTATGGAGGTATTTCAGATTAACATGTGATTTATTTGAATTTGGACAAATAGCAAGTTCAGTGCTGAAAAGCAAATATAGAGAATATACAGAGCAAAGAATCGTGTGCTGAGTTCAGGTAAAACTTGCCCAATACTACTTAGCGCTGCCTAATGAACTAAAGAGAGATGGCGGAAAAAGCCATGGCCTTCTTTGTTCAGACTATACCGTTTTTGTTGTTTTCTTTTGTGTACTGATCGTGATTATTTCTATTGAATAAATTCTTGCTCAGATAAACGACTTTTGGACACAGCGCCAAAAACACTTTTATTTAGCAGTGATAGTCACGTGTGCCGCTCCACACCTTTGCGTCTTCTTTTTATTTTCCGGGAGAGGTATTTTAAAGACACTTAATGAAGAGGCCAACTAAATTACTTCATTGAGCTTTACACCTCCTGGGCTTTTCATAGAAATGTAGCATTTGAGAATAAGGCATGTCCTTATATGTCCGTGCGGAAATAACCGCTGAGACCAAAGGGAATGATCTTGTCCTTATTCTGCTTCTTGCCCCTACCCCTTATTTGACCCCTCACGTAGTGATATTTTTCAAGGCAGAATCATCAAATTGACGACTAAGGTATATAGTCAATGTAGACTAAGACATGCATCTAATGTAGCCTAAGGCATGCATCCAATGTAGCTTAAGGTATGCATTCAATGTTGCCTAAAGTATGCATTCAATGTTGTCTAAGGCGTGCATTCAATGTAGCCTAAGGTATGCATTCAATGTAGCCTAAGGTATGCATTCAATATAGCCTAAAGTATGCATTCAATGTTGCCTAAGGCATGCATTCAGTGTAGCCTAAAGCATACGAAACATACTGTTCCCTTGATCTGTCGCAGAACTATGCAGAAATAATAGGGGAGGTTACGTATTCACCTTGTTGCTATAAATAGAATTTTATGTCATTTACCCACAAGACCTGGCGTGCACCGCCATACTGTGAACTATGTCTTACACTCTGCGAACTATGTCGTATACCCTCTGAACTATGTCTTACCCTATGAGGTAATATTATCAATAAATTCTTTAAAGTAGAATCTGCGTAAGACGACAACATGTCTTGGTAGTCTGACCAAAAAATTTGTTTATTTCTGACTGACATTTTTAATCTTGCTCTTCTTCTTGTTCATATATGAAAAAAGACTTTGTCAATTTATCTGTGAACTGCAATGTAATAATTTCTAAATATATCATTTTGTGTAAGAATTTGCAGTCTTATTAATTATACGTATCTTTCATGAACTTAATTTTTATTTCAAAAGCTAGTGATGATTTTTTAAAGCCACGTTCGTACAGTCATGGTTTGCTTCCAGGTACATTTAACACTTTGACATTTTGCGGCATGTCCATTGGATAATGATTGGCTATGCTTCAGTAGAAACAATCACCTCATTCTGTCACGATCTAAAACTGGAATAGTGATCAAACAGTGACTTTTTTTCTGCGTACAATCGCTAATATAACCATATATCTTTGAAGGTTTTCAGATTTCTTTCTTTCTTTTTGTATTCTTAAGTATATTATTGTCAAAAAGAAGTTAGAAATTATTTTCTGTGCAGGTAAAATCAATAACCACTAGAACGCTTTATATATATATATATATATATATATATATATATATATATATATATATATATATATATATATATATATAATGGTTCAGTCGATGCGTACACATAATTATCCTACTCCCCTATACGTTTCCCCTGGTGTATGATAATGACTTCGATAAGGCTGATATTGGTGTTTGATAATGAATTTCGATAAGGATGATATCTTAAGGTCAACATTTGACTTCTCATTTAGTCAAAGTATACTACCATTAGGCTGAGTTCTATCTAGCTACAAACGTTGACTTTTTCCCAGTCCTTCTGACATCACCTTAGGTGACGATTCGAAGACTGGTATGCATCATTACAAAGCATTCAGGCTAACATCTAAAAAAACAAACATGTAAATAAGCAAATTCAAAACTTGCGAGCACGGTCTTAGTTCTATGTTTCAGTCGGCATTTAGAAACGTTGGACAAATATTGTGTTTAAGTAACCGATACTGTAATAATTTTTATTTGATTACAGTATGAATTTTGATTGCGTGCAATGTTATGCCCAGTTGTAATAATTGTTACTATTAGCAACTTTGTTAGAATAGTAGTTGTTGCAAAGCATTCTTGTCCCATTCCCACTGTGCCTCTCCTGATAATGACTTCCAATCCTTTCGAAAAGGCTGGTAACTTAAGGTCAGTTTGATTTAATATTTGGCTTATGTTTCAGTCACTGTGAAGAAACATTAAGTTAGCTTCTCTCTTGCTATGGGTATTTGCAAACATTCATAATTTTCCTCGCCATTCTGACATCACCTTAGGTACACTTCAAAATCCCAAAACAATGCATAATTGCACAGGAGTCAAAAGATGTAAAATCATGTGACACTTCTGTGGAGTATATCTGAGTTTAGCTAAGATTCATTATTTGGAAAAGCCACAGACGGATAGAGGAAGAAGTCTGTATATGTGAAGATTTTCATTTTAAAGGTCAACACAATTATAGTTTAGTACACACTTTAACGTCTTGATGTGTTACCTTGTGACATAATGAAAGTTATTGTGCATTTTATTAATATCATAAAAACGTATCCCGGGCATAATTTCCATTAAATCAAAATTAGTGGCAATCACTTTAAATAAATGTCGTTGTCCCAGTGATAGTTTTATTTCGCTTTGTTTCAGCGATTGTGCTTTCTTTCTTCGTGAGGGGAATCTGTTTATTACAAGCTGAATCCATTAGTTTGCAAAATTATCGATATACGTTCTGAAGCAGACAAAATGCGTATATCTGTAAGGGTGCACATTTCTGTCGATCTATGAAGAACACATTAAGTTGGACTGGTGAACGATTAATTAGATTTATGGGGACTGACGCGTGTTTAAATCGCCGTAATGCACTGATTGGCAAATTTCACTGTCAAGGAAGCAGTGGATCTTAATGAAGCATTCGTTTATTTAACTGAGAAGGATAGGGGTTAACTTCCGATCTGTATCGGAATTGTCAGATTTGAAATTTCCCAGCGATCAGTGTTTGGTAATCTGAGGTTGTCAGGCGGACTACATTTTTTAGCGCCTTAACTATAATTCGGATTGGTTACGCTGAATAAGGGGGCGTGATTCCACGTGAAAACTCTCAGTTTTAAATGTGCCTATCGCAACACTTTTAATCAGTCGACACCATTTTCTGCAAGAGAAAACAAAGGTAGAGGACTCCGGGTCGAATTTAGAAGAAATTCACTCGTAATTAGGATCCAAGGGATCGGATGTCTGGAAAAATCTACGAACTCAATTCTAGCGGTAAAAGCTTGAAGACACAAGGTATTTTGTGTCAGTCGCACGTAATTTCTTGATATCCATATGATGATTTGTTTCATTTATTTGCTTATATTTGTATGATTTATTTGGTTAGATTGGTAAATCAATTTTCTTGATGTGAATACAACTGTGCGCGTTCATCTATATGAATCCGTACAATGATATTCTTTATATAAGTTTGATGAAACGTTTGAACGTATAGTCTCGTTTGTTATAGGTAAATATGTGTCTAGAATTTCATGCCTTACTTTAGTGATATGAGTTTCGAGAATCCGGGTAAATTCTCTGATTTAGATAATGTCACATACGATAAAGACTTGAGTGCATATTGACTGAAATTAACGTTGTTAAACCATGTGAAATTAATGTTGTTGAACCATGTAGTGAGGTTTCATATATGCTAGACACTTGAATGTGTGTATTCGCTCTAATGCCGTAGTTGAGTCAGGTAGGGAATTTCATTCATTCATCTGTGTAATTAAGTCGGGACCGGAACTGATGTCTCGTGGTGTTGTTACCGTAAGCCAGTTGAAATAGTCATTAGGGAGTACATTAATCTTAAGAAACTAGGTTCGTTTATGGTCTGCCGTGTTTAGTTAGACCAGATGGCCGTGGGTATCTGTTTGAATCCGATAGACTTATCTGACATTAACGAGAGGAGAAAGTAATGATCTCTTACCAGTAGAGTACCTAACAGAATACTCAGGTTGCCACTTTGTTTACTTTTGCAAGGTGAGATAACTCTACGTGACATATCCACGTGACGTATCACGTACTTACAAAACCAAAGTGACCACACAAGGTTGGTGGCCGAAAGAGGCGGGACACCTGAGAATTTGGAAAAAGAGAAAAGTGGAAAGGACCCAGGCTTACATGCACAAGGAAGTCAAAAGAACAGTCGCAGTGAATTTGGACTGAACCAGAACCATCAGGTTATGAATCTGTACAAGGCAGTGTTTTCGATCTTTTCACTCGATCGATGAATTAATTCTATCGCTTAACAGACCGGCTATTTGTTTAAGCATATTTGTATTTGAAATTCGTTGAATAGCTTAAATCAAAAAGTGTATCTTTCTAATGTAATGCATTATCACAATTGTTTATGAATTTTATTGTTTATGAATTGTTGATTAAATTTTATGGTTTGTACATGTACGGGGGCTCGTGTCATTCTGTTTTATATATCTGCTCAGATCTTTATCTATTCCATCTATAAGTTTCACACTTTATGTTGATATTTACTCGTTCCGGGCAAATTACACCGTCGGCGATCACCCTCTAGATAACGATAACCCAAACCATACAACCCACCCCAACAAAGCTGGAGGAGTTCGCAACAATATCCAAACATTATTTAAGATTTTATTGAGTTGAAAGGGAGACTGAGAAAAGTATTACGGGAAGTTTTAACAGAAAGCAATGCACATAAAAATAGTGCAACAGTGTGAAGCGATGTCATTGGAATCACGCAATTGAAATGAACGTCGAGATCTAAAACATGCTTCTCTAAATCTGTAGATTTTACTATGGATAAAATTTAGCACTTTTGCACTCCTCTCGGAAAGACGAAAGTATCTCATTTAAAGCATATAAGGCCAATAGAAAATTTTAATTTGTATTCTAGCGGTATATTACCGTTCACCAGATTTTGCAAATGCATCGACCTCTTTCTATTCACTTCTATTCAGTTGAGATAATTTACACAGCATAACCTCATTTTGTAAAGTAAAATACTTGAACCACGTACCTGGTTACATTATTGTTGTTGTTGTTGTTTTAAAAGTAATCACTAAACTTCTTGATACTTGCTTGTTATACAAACTTTCCAAATATGGAATAAAAGGAAACACGATTTAGGATAAATCAGCAAAATTAACAAAACACAAATATTTTCAGATGAGCAGTAGTTTGAACGTTCTGCCCGTTAAGCATTAGATAACAACTCATGATTGGAGAGATTAGTCGGGCATAGGGAGAGGAATGTGGGTCGTCAGACAAAACACTCGTGGCATCAGAAGTGATAGCAAAACTATATATGATTAAATGATCATGGTTGGGTATTTATCGATATGTAAATTTTACCTAATAACTCACAAAGTAAATAAAGTCCGAAGGACTTTACGTAAACTTTGTGAGTGATTAGGTAAAATTTACACATCGATAAATAATCAACCATGATCATTTAATCCTTATAATTCCAATTTACTTCCTTTCTAACAAAAGTTCAGTAGATTTAGTCAACAAAACGTTCACTTTTATGTACATCGAAGTTTTCTTTTTATTAGCCTCTTAACTGCGATAGAATATGTAGCCCAATCTTCGCTAGCCAAGATTCGTCGATTCTTTTGTTACATACAGGCTCGTTCAAAAGTAACAAAAGAAAAGAGTGAAACCAACAAGCTTTGCAAGTTTTAACAATACTAATTTATTTCCCTAGAAAACACGGTGAAAAGGTGAAAATAGAAAATAGGACTTACAGTTTGTGAAGACAATCCAAACATTTATCCTAGTACTGAAAAAATACAAGTCCTATCACTAAATAGTTTTAACTGAATCCAGGTTCGAATCTTGATGACGTTCCAAGATGGAGGATGATGACGTCAGGTGAAGTCTTTATATGAATGTCGAGAGTTCCACGTTGAACCACAACTTGTAATGTTTCAATTTAGAATAAATTTCCATCGAATGTCTTTGTCACTTGTATAGTTCTCCAGGGAATAAATTATTATATTCTAAAAAATAGATGAATTTCTGAACAAGCTGTCATATATGATAAAACATCTCGAGCTGCAAAGATGTAAAAATACAACTCTTTACGGCACTTAATAGAAATATATCCTTCTTCTTGAAGATATATTGTACGACTGAATATTTCACGGGGATCTGAGTATTTTTTAAACTAAACGAAGACGTCATTTCAGGCGCGCACGATGGAACGCGTGGCTATTTCGCGATAAACAATGCAATTTCATGTGGGCCAGAAAAATGACCTTGGCAATAACCAATCGTTTTACATATTCGTATCACTTTATACCGTGATACGGTGTAGAATGTTATATCGGGTCATGCCAGTGATATGTTGTTATGATCATTATTTTCATATATAAAAATTGGTTGCTGCGGTTAAACCAGGATTATTCCTTTTTTTGCGAAAATTATGCTTGCGTATGGCACGTGTTGTTATAGCGACGTCGTTGTTTCTTTCTACGCATTTTCGATCTTTCAAAAGCAAAATCGTGTCCATTTTTAGTGAGGTCCCTTGGCTGACATATGTCCCTGACCTTTAATAACCGTTGCTGTAAGACGTTGTCGAGGTTAAATGGAATAATTGATTGGCTTCTAAAGCCTGCCATATGCCTTCTTCGGCAAAAGAAGTCAGTGTTGGAGTGCAGGAAGGTCTGTGCAATTACATTGTTTTAACTTCTAATGGTCGATTTTAATCTGTGGCTTGTAATTTTTGATCGAAAATCACATTAGTGGGTGGGTGGGAGCTTGTTGTTATTATTAGGGTGTAAGGCGTTGATATACATAAAACTTCACATCAAATGATCTGTAAACAAGGAACAATAAGTAGTCCGCAGAATTTATCGATGTGTAAAAAATTCCAGGTCAATATCTCGTCACCGTTTACAACCAATCAAAACGTAGAAAACGCAGTCACTTCATAAAAATTGGAATTATATATATATATATATATATATATATATATATATATATATATATATATATATATAAACGCATCAAATTTCAGACTACATTTACACTGTCTGTAATGAATTTGGTAGAAGTATGTTTTTCATTTTGAAAAAGAGATCCAATAGCTTAAACTTTTGAATGCGTATGAAAATTACATGTGTTTATGATGCATCCATGATTTCTTACGAACGACACCTGCTTGGTTTCAAAGTACATGTAAAGCCAGGCTTTCTCGGTTTCAATATTACAAAGGTTGGGAAGCTAGCCAACTCGTTACTAAGAAAACGTCACCCTAAACACCTGGCAATATAATTTGCAACTGTTGCCATTGCTTGGATATTGTTCACTACTATGGCAGGAGGTAACAACTGAGCATTTCAATCTTTGCATCGAAGTTAGTTGGTGCCAGAACCTGTTTCATCTTTTACAGAAAGTGCATGAAAAGTTCAACAATGTTCGTACAGCTAGAAAAGAATGAAGTGCCCAGCTTGAAAGAATGAAGTGTCCAGCTTGATAGTCATAAGGACCTTGACCAATCGCGAAATTGATATTTTGTAAATCCATTTTACTCGCATGGTCTGGAGGAAGTATCCGCCACGTATAAATAATATTATGTCATTCTTCTTCATTTACTTTGGTCCTAATATGCATTAAAATGAAAGGTTAAATGATAATTGACATGTCGTTCTTGTTGAGCTAACATAGAAAAGCATATGATTTTGTTGTCTTCGTTTTCACGACAGTTATCTTTCTTCGCATAATACATCAGTGTACAAGAATTCGTACACAGAGAACTGAACAAGTTGCCTATGAAAGTTCCCTTCGGCTATAAATAGCTATGGAGTTTATGCATCAAAGCAGGCCTGTAATGTTGACAGTGGCAGTAGTAGTTCGTGGTTTTATACTGGATATCTGTAGGCCTTATCCGATAACGGCAACGACAAGTGAGGCAAAAACACAACCTTTGTCATTGTTGTTCTGACGATGTTTGGTGCACTTGTCTGTACGAATGACATGTATTATGTTACTCGCAGAACGCAGGTGCAAAATAGAATGTCTATTACTTACGTTACTCCATTAATCCTATTTAAAAAATCCATTTTTCTCACACAAACAGAAAGTGTCGAAGAACTGACCACAATTTCATCGGTCTCAAGTTATTTATATGACAAGTGTCACTGAAGTTATGAAATATAAATATATATATATATATATATATAT